>CM026555.1:24260648-24550004 GCA_015143295.1 Tetracentron sinense | reverse complement strand
AATGCAAACACAACTGCGGCGAGTTCTAAGTCATGAGTGGGGTAATTCTTTTCATGCTCCTTCAATTGTCTTGATGCGTAGGCAATGACTTTCTTATGCTGCATAAGGACACACCCAAGTCCGATATGCGAAGCATCGCTATATACCTCATAACCACCATGTCCGGATGGCACAGTAAGGACAGGGGCTGTGGTGAGGCGTTTCTTCAACTCTTGGAAACTTACTTCACATGGTCACTCCAACTGAACTTTGCACTGTTTTGTCCAGTAGGTGGAGAGGTGCAGCCAAACTGGAGAATCCCTCCACAAATCTCCGGTAGTAGCCTGCCAATCCGAGGAAAACTACGTATCTCCGTAACGCTCTTGGGCCTCTCCCAACTCATGACTGCCTCAACCTTGGCTGGATCTACAGAAATACCCTCGGCCGACACCACGTGTCCAAGAAATGCGACTTTCTCTAGCCAGAACTCGCACTTACTCAATTTGGCATATAGCCTATGCTCTCTCAACATCTCCAGAGCAAGACGGAGGTCTCGTGCGTGATCTTCCCGTGTCTGGGAATACACCAAAATGTCATCAATGAATACAATCACGCATCGATCCAAGTAAGATCGGAACACCCGGTTCATCAAATCCATGAATGCTGCCGGTGCATTCGTCAGCCCAAAAGGCATGACAAGGAACTCGTAATGCCCATACCGAGTCCTGAAAGCCGTCTTCGGAACATCTTCCGCCTTGATCCTTAATTGATGATACCCCGATCTAAGATCGATTTGGAGAAGAATCTCGCTCCCTTCAGTTGGTCAAACAAGTCGTCTATCCTTGGCAAGGGATAACGATTCTTGATAGTTACCTTGTTCAACTGACGGTAGTCTATACACATCCTCATAGACCCGTCCTTCTTCTTCACAAGAGAACCGGAGCTCCCCACGGTGAGACACTTGGTTGGATGAACCCAAGTTGTTGTAACTCCTCAATCTGTTTCTTCAATTCTTCCAGCTCTATAGGGGCCATTCTATACGGTGCCCTTGAAATTGGAGCGGTGCCCGGAGTAAGCTCTATAGCGAACTCAATCTCCCCGATTCGGAGGTAATCCGGGAAGTTCTTCCGGGAACACATCTAAGAACTCACTCACAACTGGAATAGCCGATGAGTTTTGTGGCTTCTGGGTGTGCTATACTCAAGGCTGCGAGGCGAGCAATGTCCCTCTCTCTTAATCCTCGGAAGTGAAAAGGCTTACCCTTTCCGGCTTGAATTCACCATCTTTTCAAAACAACGCAACATGCCCGTGATGGTTTGACAACCAATCCATCCCTAAGATGACGTCAAAGTCTAAATCTTGGAAACCCAGGACGATAAGGTCGGCTAACAATTCATTCTCCCCCACTTGAACCACACTATCCCTGAATATCTTGTCCGTATCAACCGACTTGCCGAGTGGAGTTGCAATGGTCAACTCCCGCTCCAACGGAGTAGCCTCAGTCGAAAAGCCCTTTGCAAAACTTGGGGAGACAAAAGAGTGAGTGGAATCCTGTGTCTATCAACACTCGAGCGAGACATTCGTTCACTAATAAGCGCCTGTGCGATTAAGTAACTAATATCAGTAGATTTCAAATAGTAACAAGCATCATACATAGGTACCCTTAGTATAACTAACCGCATAACAAGCCACAGAAATTTATACCACTTAAACCTCAAAATTCTCGCGTACCTTGCACGACATCGTCGGATGCCGTGCGTCTCTCTCCGATAGAGCAAAAACTCGACCCTGAGTGGCTGGGCGAGGAGGCCGGGCAGACTGTGAGGCCCTCGAAGCCTGAGAAGAGCTAGGCTGAGATGTCTGCCTAATCGGGGGCCTGCTCCCCGAAGACTGAGCTGGCATTAGACGTCGGGGACAATCCCGAATCATGTGGCCCTGGTCGCTACAATGAAAACAGCCTCCTGTAGCCTTCCGACATTCCCCTGCTGGATGCCTCCTTCCACAAAGGGTGCAGACATCATGTGAATAAGTGGGAGGAGTATAACCCGTAGCCTGAGTCACTGCGGGGCGAGGAGCATACGAGGTAGCCGGGCGAAGGCCGGTGGAGCCAAAGGGCGGAGAGCCTGTGGTGCCGAGTACATCCTCTGTGACTGGAGCCGGCCCTGCGAACTGATAAGACATAGTCCTAGCTCTCTTCTCCCCTGAACTACTAGACTGTCCCTTCTCTATTCCTCTTCTCTTAAAGAACTCTTCGGAATTAGACTCGGCCAACAATGCTTTGTCCACAACTTCTGAATATGTCTCATGTCGGAACATTGAGACACGATCCTTGAGGTAGGCCTTCAACCCCCCTCTCGAATTTCTGGGCCTTCATAGCCTCGGTAGCTATCATGTGTGGAGCAAATCGAGATAGCTCTGAGAACTTGGCTTCGTAAGCCGCTACAGACATATTACCTTGCTCCAAGGTAATAAATTCAATTTCTTTCTTTTCTTTCATCCCAACCGGAACAGTATTTCTTGTAGAAAACATCCAAGAATTCTCCCCCATGTCCATTCTGGCCTTGTCGGGTCAACTCTCGGGTCCGAAGTGCAGACTTCCACCAATGGTCGGCCTCGCCTTCAAGCATAAAGGCAGCCCATGTGACTCTCTCTACTTCCGTAGGTGCCAAAACCGAGAATATCTTCTCAAGTTGCCGAATCCAACCCTCGGCAATAAGTGGATCAATGCTTCCACAAAAAGTTGGAGGCCTCATCCTCCGGAAAGCTTCTATCCCGGCTTGGGCTCGGTTAGAAGGAGCCGGTATAAGTACCGGCATTAGGCGGGGTGGCCGGTTGCCTTGCCGCCAACATAGCCAAAGTCTCGGCTATGGATGCGAATGCTTGGGCAAAGTCGGGCTGATCATCACCCGATGGAGCATCACCTCCATTACCCCTCGTGTTGTACCCGCGACCCCGAGTATTGCGTCTCATGATTTCTCCTGAGAACGACAATACAACATGAGTCTAACTTGGATACGCATTAGTACAATTTCGCAATTCACTTAATACATATTCATCAAGCACATTTAATAAGTACAACACAAATAATGTACACATGGTATATAACACAATAGCATAACATACAATCCGTGTTCCTAGCGTAGGACTCTATGTTCGGTTGAAGTTCAACCCATTTTGACTAAGACTAACTTGTTAGTCTATACTTGGAATACAACTCTCTAAGGTGATTCTAATACCTTGTTCAATCATCTAAGTGACCCTAGGGACTCTAATGCCTAGAGCTTTGATACCACTTCTGTCACGCCCCAAAATACCCCCTAGGAGTTAAGGGATACTTAGAGGTGACTACGTGTACCTGTCAAACCATCCTGTAATGCAAGAGGCTAAACATAATATAATACAATGATAAGCAGAGCGCGGAAACTAACATAAGTGCGGAAGCATAAGCCAACTTTTTTCTTTTCTTCTATTACTCCATATAGTATTCCAAGTTAACATATACTAAATACAATCAAAGTAAAGGTGGACATGCCCACCTATCAAAATACAAAAAGGAACTCTCTAACACTGTCCTCTCAACAGTAGTCGAGGTATGGCCACACATCCAAGTCCCCATCCTCTTGAGACTGCCATGGGATAGGTGGCTCCTCCTCCTCTACATACTCCTCCTCGACCCAAGGCTCAGGGTCGAGGACATCCACAGTACTGCCGACATAAAAGTACGGCTGAGCATGGAATACTCAGCGAGTACAAACTACTAGCTAACCATAACAATAGCGAAAGCATAACAACAGTGCACAATACAAGATATTAATTTAAAGCAATAGTGAAAGCATAAGATACATAGCCATATCTTAACATGCGTGTATGAATGCAAAAACCTCGGTAAAACTCGTGTCTCGGAAACCTTTTTCGTGTCTCGATCAAATCATGTATATTGTGTCGTGTCTTGTCTTGTATTTCATGTCTTGATTTGTTCTTGACTTGTATACTTGTGAGCCAGAGGCTAGCACCCTTCCTTGGGCTACCAACCTCCTTGTCATTTTCTTGTTCCATTTCTCTTGTGAGCCAGAGGCTAGCACCCTTCCTTGGGCTACCAACCTCCTTGTCATGTTCTTGTTCCGTTTCTCTTGTGAGCCAGAGGCTAGCACCCTTCCTTGGGCTACCAACCTCCTTGTCATGTTCTTGTTCCGTTTCTCTTGTGAGCCAGAGGCTAGCACCCTTCCTTGGGCTACCAACCTCCTTGTCATGTTCTTGATTCATTTCTCTTGTGAGCCAGAGGCTAGCACCCTTCACTTGGGCTACCAACCTCCTTGTCATGTTCTTGTTTCTTGTTTGCTTTATTATGCACAATTACTCTTGGAAAACCCAATTCATGCATGCATGCGTGCTTGTGTGCTTGTCAATAGTGGTAATCATGATGACATACTTGAATGGGCGGATCACAAGAATATGACATTTCAATCCTTAACATAGTGGTATGAGAATTTAGGCAAACATATAGCACATTTGAGCAATTTATCATTTCTAAGAACATTTACACAATTTCTATTTCCATTTTCTTCATTAGTCCATTTATCCTTGTTTAGGTCATTTTATCAAACACCCGGTGGGCCACATTTCTTAGTCCTTCCATTTCCGTTATTTAGTGCGTATTTTTCATCAAGACATCAAGGTACATGCGTTATTTGTAAAATGCCCATCTTCCATTTTCCTTTTCACACATCACACAACATCCATACGGCATCCAATCGCCTCAATCGACATCCCATCCATACATTTATTCCATTCCCTTATCTTGTTTATATTTGTTGAGTTAATACAATGCATAGGGAAGGAAAAGCATAATATATATATAATCACCATTTACACTAGAAACCTAGGTTATTGCTAGGGAAAGTTAGTAGGGTGTACTAACCTTAGATCAAGGTTTGATCTTGAAGAAACCTTGAATAGAAGCTCTATTTGGAAGGAGGAAGCCTTTGCTTGAAGGGGACTTGAGTTGGGGGAAGAAACCCCTTTCAAAACGTGAGTGAGTGCTGCCCTAGCTTGGAGAGTGGCTCCCACACGAGCTTGAACCTTGAACTTGAAGCAATCCAAGCTTGAGGATGACCTAGGATGGTCCACCCCTTTGATTCCTTCCTCAATGGAAATCCTAGGTTAGAAACCTCCTTCTTCTCACTCTCTATCTCTCAATTTCTCTTAAGTGATGAGAATGAGGCCCTAAGGCTCGGGCAAAGCCTTATAGGAAAGGCTTTAACCCCCAAAAGACGAAAACGCCCTTAATGAAATTTCTGCTAAAACGCGAAGACCGAAGCGATCGGTGGTTATGACCGATCGATCGGTTGCCTACCGAGCGATCGGTGTTTATGACCGATCGACTGGTCAAAAACTCACTCTCTGGAAAATTTCCCCATACAAAATTTCTGACCGCGCGATAGCTACCGATCGATCGGTTATGGACCGATCGATCGCTGACTGGACCGAGCGATCGGTTCTCTGTATGTCTGGACTGTTTTGACCATATCTTTTGACTCGCTCGTCGGATTTAGACGATTCAACTTGCGTTGGGTTCGTCTTTCGAAAACGCACATTTCTGACGTTTCGGAATTTCCGATTTCTCCCTTATTTATTAATTAGACTACAAAAACGGCCAATTAGCTACGAAGGTGCTATTCATTAAGGATGAAAAAGTCCGGGGTGCTACATAAGAAGTACGGCTGAGCATGGAATACTCAGCGGGTACTAAATACTAACCAACAGTCATAGCACACGGATAGCATACATAAAGCAGGAAACAATTCATATCATACAAGGAAGTAAAGCAATTTATAATCATGCTTGTATTTCGTAGAAAACCTATAAAACCTCTTGAAAACATCGTGCACTTGACTTGGCTTGAAATCTCTTTTCGTACTTGAAAACTTGTCTTGTCTATCTTGCTTGATTCTTGTATGTCGTGTCGTGTCATGCATGTCATGCGTGCTTGCTTGTGATCATGTAACTTGTGAGATACACTTGTGAGATGTCCTTGTGAGATGCGCTTGAGAGGGAAGGGAGACCCTTCTTTATGCAATGCACTTGAGAGGGAAGGGAGACCCTTCTTCATGATATGTATGTACTTGCGAGGGAAGGGAGGCCCTTCTTCATGATATGCACTTGTGAATGAGGGGAGACCCCTCGTGTAATGTTGGTTCTTGTCCTCTTGTGAAAAGCTAGGTAAAACATATCGTAGGATATGTCCCACCTCTAACCATGTTCTTGAAAACCTCGATAAATCATGTCATGCATGCCGTGCTCGTGGGAACCGTGTACGTACTTGCATTTAAATTTAAATATGACATTTGGTAATTTCACAACACATATAACGTCAATGATTGAGCAATGTAACATTCACATCATTTAGGGAAAGCAAGAAACCACACTATCATAGGCCCTAGCAATATTCATAATTTATTAGGCATGCATTTCCCAATTTCCAACTCACTGTATTCACCTTGGCATTTCATCAAACATGGTGTGTTCATTATTCATTATTCATTTAAACCTAAATCATGCTTTTCTAGGTGGGTTATGCTCACATCACACTTGTATGTTCATTATTAGTACAATGCCCTTTCCCATTCATTCATCACATCATCCACACGGCATCCATTCGCCCATTCCATCTCCATTCACCATTCACAACCATCCATCTCATAGCACGAGTGTAAATGACAGAAAATCAAAAGAAAATAGAGGAAAAGGAGGGACTATAACTAGGAGGGTAGTAAAAAGTACCGACCTTGAAGAAATGAGGAAGAAATCCCTCTTTCAAACGACTGTGAGCTGCTGCCCTAGCTTGGAACACGAGCTTTGCACGAGCTTGAGCCGAGATCTTGAAGAAAACGGGCTTGAGGTTGATCTAGGGTTTCAAAACCCTTTGATTTCTCTCCAAAATAGAAACCCTAGGTTGGAATCGCCTTCTCCCCTTTCTCCTATTCTCTCAAACTCTCTAAGTGTCGAATGATGCCCTAAAGGCTCGGGTTAAACTCTTAAGGTAAGAGTGGACCGACCAAAAGACCCTAATACCCTTACTGAAATTTCTGTAAAAACACGAGTGCTGAACACGTTGAGCTGTGGACAGTGCTGAACACGTTGTGCTGTGAATAGTGCTGAACACGTTGTGTTGTGAACAGTGCTGAACACGTTGTGCTGTGAACAGTGCCAACTCGTTGTGCCGTGAATAGTGCTGAACACGTTGTGCTGTGAACTGTGCCACACACGTTGTGCCGTGAACAGTGCCGAACACGTTGTGCTGTGAACAGTGCCACACACGTTGTGCTGTGAACAGTGCCGAACACGTTGTGCTGTGAACAGTGCCACACACGTTGTGCTGTGAACAATGCTGACTCGTTGTGCTGTGAATAGTGCCAACTCGTTGTGCTGTGAATAGTGCCAACTCGTTGTGCCGTGAATAGTGCTGAACACGTTGTGCTATGAACAGTGCCAACTCGTTGTGCTGTGAACAGTGTCAAACACGTTGTCCGTTGTGAAGGGTGCCGAGCCCGTTGTCACGTCGTGTCGTGCATAGTGCTGAACCCGTAGTCCGTTGTCTTATGTACAACGTGCCCGTTGTGCTGTACAACGTACACGTTGTCTGCTGTACAACGTACCGTTGTCTGTTACACAACGGATACGTTATCTGCTGCACGACGGATGCACAACGAATACGTTATCTGCTGCGCGACTGTTGCACAACGAATACGTTATCAGAGTACGTCCTTAGCGCCTTCCGAGCTACGTCCTTAGCGCCTTCCGAGCTACGATTTCCTACAGGTCCAGACTGTTTTGGCCATATCTTTTGACTCTTTCGTCCGATTTTGACGATTCAACTTGCGTTGGGCTCGTACTTCGAAAAGGAACATTTCTGACATTTTGAAATTTCCAATTTCTTCCTTATTTATTAATTATACCTCTTAAAAGGCAAAATGACAACGGAAGTGTCATGCATGAACTGTGAAAAGGTCAGGGGCTCTACACAGTCGGTTGGGTCTAACAGCACGCAGAAGTGACCAGCATTAAATGCCAAGACAGTGCTTTCGGCCTACTTGTCAGAATAAACGATCGCCTCCTGATCACTTCCTCCTGCGAGTCGGTCTCGTTGTTGACTCGAGCTCGGGTACGTTGTATATGTCTTAAAATAAGGTCTGGACATTGTTATTTGAGTTACAACGGGCTCGTTGTTCATGTGACAACAGAAACGTTGTCGAGAGTACAACGTTTACGTTATGCATAAGACAACAGACACGTTGTCAAGTTACAACGAAAACGTTGTTCACAAGACCACAGATACGTCGTGATTTGTACAACGTGAACGTTGTGTATCCGACAACGTTTTATCCTTCTATTTTAAGCATGTGACCCAAACGCATGTCCACGTGTCACTTTCGTGAACAAAACAACAAAAGCTAGCTCGTTCCCCAACGCTCAATTAGTTTTAAGAATTTTATCCCTTACACCTATTATTATTATTATTATTATTATTATTATTATTTTGTTTGCACCAATCTAAATCCTCACATATAGCAATGAGTTAGTAAGTGCCTATAACTGGCCACAGAAGGACAGTAAGAGGGCTGGAGAATATTTTTCCCTAAATGTCTTCTAACCAACTAGACTTACACGAACATTTATTTAAACAAAACCAAAGCCTTGAGTATTCAGGAATCACAAACCAACCAACACTAGGCCCCTTCTCCTATGAATCAAATAAAGCTTAAATGTTGTCTTTGTCATCCTCTGCAAATCCCATGATAAATGCCATCTACCTTCTCTATTACTTCTAAATGTTCCCTAACTTTGAAGATTGGGATTGGCAATGTAGAACCCCGGAACTTGTTGCTCATGTCTTGGAATGTGTGCCAAGGCATGATACCTTGTAATTTCCAATTTCCAATTTCCAATTTCCAATTTCAGGGAATGATAAATTGAAAACTTAGAGAATTGTCTCAAGGATGCTCTAATTAATTAAATAAATTATCTAATAATAAACTATGGCCTTACAAGTATCTTAGGCAAGTATAGAAGATGTTAGAATAGAAGTAGAATGAGTCCAAATAGTGGAAATGGATGAAAAATGGTCTCTGTGTCAAAACCTGCAGACCACCGATCGCTCGGTCCATGGAGCGATCGATCGGTCCACAACCGATCGATCGGACCGATCAATCGGAGGTTATCGACTGGTTGAAAATTTTGTATGGGGAAATTTTCCAGAGAGCTTGTTTTTGACCGAGAGCTCGGTCAATCCACCGATCGCTCGGTAGGCAACGGATCGATTGGTCATAAACACTGAGAGCTCGGTCTTCGCATTTTTGCAGAAATTTCAATAAGGGTGTTTTAGTCTTTTGGGCGTTTCACTCATGCCTTAAAGGCTTTGCCCGAGCATTTGAGGGTTCATACACAACACTTAGGGTATTTTGAGAGATAGAGAGATAGGAGAAGGAGATTCTAACCTAGGGTTTGCATTTGGGGAGAAATAAAAGGGGTTGTGAACCCACAATCACCTCAAGCTCATTTTCCTTTAAGATCAAGGTTCAAGCTCGTGAGGTCTACGCTCTCCAAGCTAGGGCTGCAACTCATACATGTATTGCAAGGGGATTCTTCCCTCATTTGTCAAGGTCGGTACTTTATGCTACCCTCCTAGTTATAGTTTTTACTTTTCTTTCCCTATTCCTTATTCTTCCCCATCTATAAATGTGCTATGAGTTGGGATGTGTGAATGGTGTGAATGGAGAGGGATGTGGGCGATTGGATGCCGTGTGAATGACGTGATGAATGAAATGGGGAGGGCATTGTATCCATAATAAACACACATGTGTGATGTGAGCATCAACCCACCTAGAAAAGCATGATATAGGTTTAATGAATAATGTACACACCCATGTTTGACGAAATGCCAAAGTGAATAAATTGTGTTATAAATCAATAAATGCATCCTTAATTAATTAAGGAAATTCCTAGGGCCTATGATAGTGTGCTTTCTTGTTTTCCCTAAATTGCATGAATATTGACGTACTCAAATCATTGAAGTCTTATGTATTGTGAATTACCCAAATGTCATATTTAATTTCAAATGCAAGTATGTACACGATCTCACGAGCATGGCATACATAACATGGTTTCCCGGTATTTTCAAGAACGAGATTTAGAGGTGGGACATATCCTACGATATGTTTTACCTCGCTTTTGGCAAGAACAAGACTATCATTCATTTAGGAAGAAGGGTCTCCCTTCCTTCGCAAGTTGTTTATTTTCCCAGCAAGCATGGAACATGACATAGCAAGCATGAGCATTTAGGAAGAAGGGTCTCCCTTCCCTCACAAGTAGTTTATTTTCCAAGCGAGCAAGATACATGGCATGGCAAGCATGAGCATTTAGGAAGAAGGGTCTCCCTTCCCTCACAAGTAGTTTATTTTCCAAGCGAGCAAGATACATAGAATGACAAGCATGAGCATTTAGGAAGAAGGGTCTCCCTTCCCACACAAGTAGTTTATTTTCCAAGCAAGCATGACATGGCATGACACGACATGATACGAAAAGACAAGTTTTGAAGCACAAAAAGGGTGTTTTAAGTCAAGTCAAGTGTACGATGTTTTCAAGGGTTTTATCGGCTTTTACGAAATGCAAGCATGACTATAACTGCTTTACCTTCCTGTTATGAGATTAACTGCTTTCTGCTTTATATATATATCATTATTGCTGTACTATGACTGTTGGTTAGCATTTGGTACACGCTGAGTATTCCATGCTCAACCGTACGTTCATGTCGGCAGGTTCTGAAGGAGCTACTGCTCCATTTGATGTCTGTGCTCCTGGCCCATGGGTGGAGGAAGAGTACATTGAGGAACCTGTGGAGGAACCTCCGGTAGAGGGCCACTATTAGGTGGTGGTAGATTCTGAGTGAGTGAGTTGTGGGTGAGCGTTAGAGAGTATATTCATGTATTTTGGCGGGCATGTCCGCACTTTCTTTTGTGTGTTTTCTTTTTGTATAAACTTGGATCATGTATATGTATTTACATATAGAGGTTTTGGTTAAGTCTTCCACTGTGCTTTATAGTTTATGTTTCTGCTATTATTGCCCTCTATTGTGTATGCTCCAGGTTTGTTGTCAGTTTTTATGGTCAAGCAAGTCATGCAAGTCATGATGTGTCGTCCAAGATTCACTCTAACTCGTAGGGTGGGTTTTGGGTCGCGAGAGAAGTGGTATCAGAGCTTAGGCTTTAGGTCTTTAGGGTCACTTAGAATCTATACCACTACTTGATAAGAGCATATGTCGGGAAACAAGTTAGGAAAGAAGTAAGTCGGAAGCGAGTCATGATTCCAAGTATGAGACTAAACTTTAGTCTTAGTCTAAATGGTTGCTTCAACCAAGTACGTGTCTTAGGAACGCTAGTACACCAAAGCATATATTATAAATACACCGATGATTGTGATGCGATGGGTACTAGTATTATTACACTATAAAATTAATACAAGTTGAATTATTGTGAAATGGAACTGTGATAAATTGTGGTTTCAAGTTAGACTCATGTGGTGCTATTGTTCTCAGGATTTTAGTCATGAGAGGGGGCACATGGGGTCATGGATCACATACCAGAGCTTCATCTTCTTCGAGAGATGAGAATGAGTAGCCGGACCTCTCTCAGGTCTTAGGCTCTATTGCTGAGACTTTTACCATTCTGGCAGCTCGACAGACTATACCTTCTTCGGCGGCACCTACTCCACCACCTACGGCTCCAGTACATCGTAGAGCTGGGGTTGAGGCATTCAGGAGATTGAGGCCTCCATCATTCCATGGGAGTGTGGACCCTCTTGCTGCGGAGGCTTGGATCCTCCAAGTGGAGAAGATATTTGCGGTTCTCTCTCCGACAGAAGAAGAGAAAATAGCATGGGCTGTTTTCATGCTGGAGGGCGAAGCCCACCATTGGTGGTTGTCCGCATTGAGGACGCGAGATTTGACCATGCAGGGTCAACCTTGGACTTGGGAGGAGTTCAAGGATACTTTTTACAAAAATTACTTTCCTGTTGGAGCACGGGAAAAGAAAGAAAGATAGTTCATAAACCTAGAGCAAGGTTCGATGACTGTGGCCGCTTATGAGGCTAAGTTCTTGGAATTATCACGCTTCGCAACTCACTTGGTTGCCACCGAGGCAATGAAGGCGAGAAGGTTTGAGCTAGGGCTCAAGGATGCTATCATGGAGAAGGTCTTGGTTTTCAGACATGCTACCTACCCTGAAGTAGTAGATAAAGCCTTGTTGGTTGAGGCCAATTCAGAGACCGTGTCCAAGAAGAGGGAATTAGCGAGAGGCCAATCTAGTAGTTCAGCACCTCCGGAGAGGCGGGCCGGGACTGTCCTTATCAGTACACGTGGCCAGCACCACCGATGAGGCCATCTTATGCGCCTCCTGTTCCACGGTCGTACATTGTAATGACCCCAAAATCCTACAAGGCTAAAATAGGACTTTGGGATCGCCACATTACTTAAACCTGCTTAAAATCCATGACATGCAAGGCACACTAACACGAATCTCCAAAAATGAGGATAGTAAAATTTCCGATATATCAACTGTAACCAACTAAATAGCACGAGTCTATAGTCAACAAATACAACCCACTAAAACCAAAGAGTCTGATACACAACTATAAAAGTCTACTAAGCAACATCTACTCAAGTCTAATACATTCTCTCAATCAAATGAAATAAAAACTAAGAGGCGTAGCCACCCAAGTCTTTGGCTCCCTCCTCAGAAGGCTCACCTTCACCTCCTTCCTCTGCTTATGTTTCCTCAACCCACGGCTCCGCCGTGTACTCCTGCTCTAAACCTGCCAAGACGAAGTCCGGCTGAGTACAAAGGTACTCAGTGTATATAAAATCCAATCAACAATAATAGTATACATGCACTTAGTTAGAAACATATCCAATAACATAATAACATAATCAGAGTGCGGAAGAACGTGTGCGCATATACATCATATCATCACCTTGACTCGTGTACTTGTGAGAATCTTAAACTTGGAAGACAATACACGTATGAGTTGCTTATGCTTATAAGACCACGTGCTTGTGAGATGTTTATGCTTATGCACTTATTCAGATCATACAATGATGTGACATGCCGTTCTTGGCGGATACGGACCATGTCTAAGAATCAAATGGTTGACATGCCGTTCTTGGCAGATACGGACCATGCCTATGAATCAAATGTAATTGACATGCCGTTCTTGGCGGATACGGACCATGCCATGCTTATGCTTATTCAGAATGTCATATGTATGCCATGCTCATGCTTGTGGTCCACATGTGTGACTTGTGAGACTCTTATCTTAACATACACGTGCATATGTGCTTAAGTGTCGAAATTAACATTCGAGTTGGTAATTGCTTAGATTCCGATCTCCCACCATGGAAACTCCACTATACTGTCCCATACCAAATAGTTAGAGAATTCCCGGTTTGAGAGATGTTCCTCTAAGTTCTTACCTTCCCGACTATCAATTTCCATGCAAATAATTAGACATACTTAACAAACAATTCACATATACATATCTTATCATAACTTATATCGCAATTCATAATCAATTTACCACCATTTCATAAGTGTATAATAGCATTTATCCTTTCAAGCATTTTCACAAACACCTTGTGTACGCATAATATGAATCCATTTCCCTTCTATATTTTCAAGCATTCATCAAACCATAATTCATCCATACAATCAATTCACTATTCACATCCACATATTAATCCCATCCTCCATACATTTCCCATCCTCCATATATTCTATCCACATCCAATCCATATTTCCATCCACATTTCCATAAATAATTAGCTTACTTCATAGAAAATTTGGGAAAAATGCATTTAATCTCTATTCTATCATTTCTATCAAATTAATATTCACAAAACATTAAAAATAGAGTTGATTAGGATAGTAGATCGACCTTAGGAATCCTTCCCTTAGATTCAGAACGCTCCCGAGGAGATTTAGAGAAGCTTTGAGGTCGATCTCCAAGCTTTCCTCTCAATCTTCTAGCAACCTCCTTCTCCAAGCAACCCTCTCCCTCAAACCCTAGGTTTTCTCCCACTTTTTGCCAAATTAGGTTAGAAATAGGTAGAGTATTTTAATATTTCGAGTAGGACCTCCTATTTATAGCCCCAAGGTCTGAGAACAAAAAGACCAAAACGCCCATACTAAAATTCTGTAAAAATCACGAAAGACCGAGCGATCGGTCGCCTACCGATCGATCGGTGTTTACGATCGGGTGATCGGTCAAAAACACACTCTCTGGAAAATTTTCGCATACAAAATTTTGGACCAGTCGATAGCTACCAATCGATCGGTTTTGGACCGATCGATCGCTACTTCTGACCGAGCGATTGGTTGTCTACAGATTTTTGACCTACTCTACTGTTTTGGCCATAACTTTTGACTCGCTCGACGGATTTTGACGATTCAACTTGGGTTGGATTCGTCTCTCGAAAATGAATATTTTTGGCATTTTAGAATTTCTAAATTCCACTTAATTAATAGACTAAATTATCTCCAAAGTTGACTGATCTGCAATTCCATTAGATAAAACCCACCATTGACTTGGCTTAAACTCAAAATAAGGAAAAACATTAAACATGAACTTCGAAGAGGGTTCGAACACCTTTCTAATGGTTTAAGAATCACTCAATTCCAGTAAAAGGTGCCAAAACTAAAGCTTCCTAAAGTTTAGGGTGTGATATGACATCCCTCCCTTACAAGTTTGATTAAGCCTAGTTTACACCACACCAAATAAATATATAATACAATAAACATCAAAACATCACAAGGACTATAATACCCCTAATACAATGAAGTAAAAACATGAAAAAGATTCGGGGTCTCTACATACATGCCTCAGGCACCAAGTCCTTAGGCTCTTCCAACTCCACGGCCAGTTGCACCTCAAGTGGCGAGATACGCTTCACCTTCGGCCCCTCCGACTTACACATATGAGGTCTGCACTTCATGCGGCAAAAGGCATCCGACAGGAGATTGCCGACGAGCATCGGGTGGATGTTATCATTGCGGTCACCAGGGCCATATGATCAGGGATTGCCCGAGTCGGCATTTGCCTGGCCAGTCTCAGGGGATTAGGCCCCCAGCGTGCCTAGCAGGATCACACCAGGCGTCCTCTCAACCTGAACGTCCTGCACCTCCGCCTCACTAGGTGAACCAAGGGCAAGTTTTTACCTTGACAGAGGGTGATGCACTTGCATCTGACGATGTAGTGCAAGGTACGCAGTTGTAGTTTATTTAATTTTCCTTAAATTTTTGTCATGGATTATTCGATTGTTTACGTATATGACATGATTATATGTATATATACCGATATGTATACGCTGTTGATGCATGGATTGACTTAGCTAACTAAAATTTCAGGAACCTTACTAGTCAATGAGTGTTTGGCTCGAGTGTTGATTGATACCGGGTCCACTCATTCGTTTGTCTCACCGAGTTTTTCAGAAGGATTTTTTGTGGAGCCTAGCCAGTTGGAACCGGAGTTAGCCATTTCAACTCCTCTCGGCAAGACAGTATTGGGGGATAAAGTGTATAGAAACAGCGCGGTTGATCTAATCGTCCTCGGATTTCAAGACTTCGATGTCATCTTGGGAATGGATTGGTTAGCAACACATCATGGGCATGTGGCTTGTTTTGAAAAGATGGTACTCTTTCGGCCAGTGGAAGGCAAGCCATTTCATTTTCAGGGGTTGAAAAGTAGAGATATTGCCCGTTTTGCGGCATTGAGCCTAGCGAACCCCGAGGCAAGGGACTCTTCGACTATTCCAGTCGTGAGTGAATTCTTGGATGTGTTTCCAGAGGAGTTGCCAGGATTGCCTCCAGACAGGGAGATTGAGTTTGTGATCGAGCTTGCACTAGGCACAACTCCTATCTTTTGGGCTCCGTATAGAATGGCCCCGATCGAACTTAAGGAGTTGAAGACTCAGTTGGAGGAATTGCAAGGCCTTGGTTTCATTCGACCAAGTGCCTCACCGTGGGGTGCCCCGGTTTTGTTTGCCTAGAAGAAGGATGGCTCGATGCGGTTGTGCATCGATTACCGACAGTTGAACAAGGTCACTATAAAGAATAGGTATCTATTGCCTAGGATTGATGACTTGTTCGATCAGTTAAAAGGAGCGAGATTTTTCTCTAAGATTGATCTCTGGTCGGGTTACCACCAGTTGATGATTAAGGCTAAAGATGTTCCCAAAACTGCTTTCAGGACTCGATACGGGCACTACGAGTTCTTGGTAATGCCTTTTGGTCTCATGAACGCGCCGGCAGCCTTTATGGATTTGATGAACCGGGTGTTCCGGCCATATCTTGATCGATGCGTGATAGTATTTGTTGATGACATCTTGGTCTATTCCTAGACACGGGAAGATCACACATACGACCTTCCCCTTGCTTTGGAAATGCTGAGAGAGTACAAACTATACGCCAAACTTAGCAAGTGTGAATTTTGGTTGGAAGAAGTGGCATTCCTAAGCCACGTGGTATCTGCAAAAGGCATTTTGGTGGATCCCAAGAAAATAGAGGCAGTCGTGAATTGGACGAGGCCCAAGAGTGTCTCTGAGATATGTAGCTTCCTTGGGTTGGCAGGCTATTACAGGAGATTTATAGAGGGTTTCTCCAGCCTTGCAGCGCTGCTTACATATTTGACAACGAAGAACGCCAAGTTTGTATGGATTGACAAGTGCAAGATCAGTTTCATGGAGCTGAAGAAGAGGCTTACCACAGCCCCCATCCTTACTGTCCCATCCAGACATCTTGGGTATGAGGTGTACAGTGATGCCTCGCACGTTAGACTTGGGTGTGTGCTCATGCAACACAAGAAGGTCATTGCCTATGCATCAAGGCAATTAAAGGAGCACGAAAAGAATTATCCCACGCATGACTTGGAACTTGCCGCGGTCGTGTTTGCACTCAAGATTTGACGCCACTACCTTTATGGGGTAGAATTCTATGTGTTCACAGATCACAAGAGCCTCAAGTATCTCTTTTCCCAAAAGGAGCTAAATCTACGTCAACGGCGTTGGATGGAATTTTTGAAGGATTATGACTGCACCATTCAATACCACCCGGGCAAAGCAAACATGGTAGCAGACGCTTTGAGTAGAAGACCTTCGGGTTTATTGGCACACATGTTGGTGCAAGAATGGAAGTTATTGGAAGACTTGGCCAATCTGGACATCAGTGTGAACGATTCAATCCGTGGTCCTGTCTTGGCAAATGTCACGGTTCAGCCGTACATTATAGATTTGATTCAAGAGTATCAAGCCACAGATGCTGATTTATTGGCTTTCTGGGATAAGAAAGTTGCCAAGGGTAGTGAAGACTTTTCTCTCACTAGCCGTGGTGTTATTACATTCAAGGGAAGGCTGTGTGTTCCAGCCAATGCGGATCTTCGACGAGAGATTATGGATGAAGCACACCGTGAAAAGTATACAGTGCATCTTGGGGGTACAAAGATGTACCGGAATCTCAAAAGTCACTTTTGGTGTTGGATTATGAAGAGGGATGTTGCAGAGTATGTGGCACGGTGCTTGGTGTGCCAACAGGTGAAGGCAGAACACATATGACCCGCAGGTCTATCACAGTCTCTCCCTATTCCCGAGTGAAAGTGGGAGAACATCTTCATGGACTTCATCGTTGGCTTGCCAAAAACGGCGAGGGGCTCAGATGCGATTTGGGTTGTAGTGGATTGTTTGACAAAGTCCGCACATTTCTTGCCTTACCGAACTACCTTCAACTCTAGCCAGTTGGCCGCACTATATATCAAGGAAGTGGTTAGGCTACACGGGGTGCCAGTCAGTATTGTGTCAGATCGGGATCCAAGATTCACGTCAAGATTCTGGAAAAGTTTTCAGGAAGCTATGGGTTCCCGACTTGATTTCAGCACCGCCTTTCATCCACAGACGGATGGACAAACTGAGAGGGTGAATCAAGTCATAGAAGCATGCTTCAGGCGTGTATGTTGGATTTCAAGGGCAGTTAGGAAGGACACTTGCCTTTGGTTGAATTTGCCTACAATAACAGCTACCAGGCGAGCATCCAAATAGCACCATTTGAGGCCTTGTATTGGCGAAGCTGCAGGTCTCCTCTCTACTGGGATGAGGTAGGAGAGAGAAAGGTACTTGGTCCGGAGTTGATCGAGCAAACTGCAGGTATAGTTAAGATCATCTGGGATCGGTTGAAAGCCGCTCAAGATCGTCAAAAGAGCTATGCGGACACGCGTCGTAGGGACTTGGAATTCCAGGTTGGGGATCAAGTCTTTGTGAAGGTATCCCCTAGCAAAGGGATTATGAGATTTGGCAGGCGAGGCAAGCTTAGTCCTCGGTATGTTGGACCGTTTGAGATTATCATGAGAGTTGGTGAAGTTGTTTACAGGGTAGCTCTTCCACCTCACATGGGTGCGGTTCACAACTTTTTCCACGTGTTTATGCTTCAGAAGTACATTACGGATCCTTCACATGTCATAGACTTGGAGCCGTTGGAAATCCGAGAAGATCTCACTTTGGTTGAGAAGCCGGTTCACATTTTGGATCGGAGAGATCAAGTCCTTCGCAATAAGACTATTCCATTGATTCTTGTGCAATGGCAACATCATGCTCGAGAGGAAGCCACTTGGGAGCGTGAGGCCGAAGTCAAAGCGAAGTATCCGGAATTGTTTGAATGAGCTTTGTGTAGATTTTGGATATGACTTGTAATTTTGCCTTGGTTTGTAATGCATGTACAGTCCAAATTTTGAGGAATAAATTTTTGGAAGGGGGGGAGGATGTAGAACCCTGGAACTTGTTGCTCATGTCTTGGAATGTGTGCCAAGGCATGATACCTTGTAATGTCCAATGTCAGGGAATGATAAATTGAAAACTTAGAAAATTGTCTCAAGGATGCTCTAATTAATTAAATAAATTATCTAATAATAAACTATAGCCTTACAAGTATCCTAGGCAAGTTTAGAAGATGTTAGAATAGAAGTAGAATGAGTCCAAATAGTGGAAATGGATGAAAAATGGTCTCTGTGTCAAAACTTGCAGACCACCGATTGCTCGGTCCATGGAGCGATCGATCGGTCCACAACCGATCGATCGGTCTTCGCATTTTTGCAGAAATTTCAGTAAGGGTGTTTTAGTCTTTTGGGCGTTTCACTCATGCCTTAAAGGCTTTGCCTGAGCATTTGAGGATTCATACACAACACTTAGGGTATTTTGAGAGATAGAGAGAAAGGAGAAGGAGATTCTAACCTAGGGTTTGCATTTGGGGAAATAAAAGGGGTTGTGAACCCACAATCACCTCAAGCTCGTTTTCCTTCAAGATCAAGGTTCAAGCTCGTGAGGTCTACGCTCTCCAAGCTAGGGCTGCAACTCACGCACATTTTTCAAGGGGATTCTTCCCTCATTTGTCAAGTTCGGTACTTTATGCTACTATAAATGTGCTATGAGTTGGGATGTGTGAATGGAGAGGGATGTGGGCGATTGGATGCCGTGTGAATGACGTGATGAATGAAATGGGGAGGGCATTGTATTAATAATAAACACACATGTGTGATGTGAGCATCAACCCACCTAGAAAAGCATGATATAGGTTTAATGAATAATGTACACATCCATGTTTGACGAAATGCCAAAGTGAATAAAATGAGTTATAAATCAATAAATGCATGCTTAATTAATAACGGAAATTCCTAGGGTCTATGATAGTGTGCTTTCTTGTTTTCCCTAAATTGCATGAATATTGACTTACTCAAATCATTGATGTCTCATGTATTGTGAATTACCCAAATGTCATATTTAATTTCAAATGCAAGTATGTACACGATCTCACGAGCACGGCATGCATAACATGGTTTCCCGGCATTTTCAAGAATGAGATTTAGAGGTGGGACATATCCTATGATATGTTTTACCTTGCTTTTGGCAAGAACAAGACTATCATTCATTTAGGAAGAAGGGTCTCCCTTCCCTCGCAAGTAGTTTATTTTCCCAGCAAGCATGGAACATGACATGACAAGCATGAGCATTTAGGAAGAAGGGTCTCCCTTGCCTCACAAGTAGTTTATTTTCCAAGCGAGCAAGATTCATGGCATGGCAAGCATGAGCATTTAGGAAGAAGGGTCTCCCTTCCCTCACAAGTAGTTTATTTTCCAAGCGAGCAAGATACATGGCATGGCAACATGAGCATTTAGGAAGAAGGGTCTCCCTTCCCACACAAGTAGTTTATTTTCCAAGCAAGCATGACATGGCATGACACGACATGATACGACAAGACAAGTTTTGAAGCACAAAAAGGGTGTTTTAAGTCAAGTCAAGTGCACGATGTTTTCAAGGGTTTTATCGGCTTCTACGAAATGCAAGCATGATTATAACTGCTTTACCTTCCTGTTATGAGATTAACTGCTTTCTGCTTTATATATATATCATTGTTGCTGTACTATAACTGTTGGTTAGCATTTCGTACATGCTGAGTATTCCATGCTCAGTCGTACGTTCATGTCGGTAGGTTCTGAAGGAGCTACTGCTCCATTTGATGTCTGTGCTCCTGGCCCATGGGTGGAGGAAGAGTACGTCGAGGAACCTATGGAGGAACCTCCGGTAGACGGCCACTATTAGGTGGTGGTAGATTCTGAGTGAGTGAGCTGTGGGTGAGCGTTAGAGAGTATATTCATGTATTTTGGTGGGCATGTCCGCACTTTCTTTTTGTATAAACTTGGATTATGTATATGTATATGTATATACACATAGAGGTTTTGGTTAAGTCTTCCGCTGTGCTTTATAGTTTATGTTTCTGCTAATATTGCCCTCTATTGTGTATGCTCCAGGTTTGTTGCAGGTTGTTATGGTCAAGCAAGTCATGCCAGTCATGATGTGTCATCTAAGATTCACTCTAACTCCTAGGGTGGGTTTTGGGTCGCGGCAGGCAAAGCAAAGACGCCTTGTCAGAGCAGTGACGCTGACTAAAAGCCTATTATCAAAATCCTTCATTGTCTAAAATTTCTAGGGTTAGGGTTTCGAAATTGAAATGAAAAGAAGATGATGAACAAGAATAATAGAAAGAAAAGTAAAAAAGAAGAAGAAGAGGACAATGAAAGTCTATCTCTATTACGGTCTAAGAAGAAGAAAAAAAGAAGAAGAAGAAGAAGAAGAAGAAGAAGAGGAGAAGAAGAAGAAGAGAGGAGGAGTTTGTACCTAAAGTTCAGCCCCTTTTGCTTCGTTGAGGTGAGGAGGAGAGAGATGAGGAGAACGTCTCTTACTTGTGTTCTCTCCCGTCAAATAATCCCCCAATAACTTTTCACGCGTTAAGTGGTTATCTTCCCCCTACAATCACCGCCCTGGGCGATTACAAAATCATCACTTATGAACACAAGTGGTTATTAAATAAGCAGTTATAGGTAACCTAAACAAACGCTATTATCTAGCCACAATCCCTTCATAAGTGTTTAATCCCCTCATAAGTGCTTATTTTAATCCGAACCAAATGGGCCCTTACTCTTTGCATTATATAGGCCATAGATGCTTACATGAGATAGGATATCTAAAAGTGAAGATAATCTTTATCTTTACAAGAGGTTGAGATAGAGTCGAACTCTATCTTAAGTGGAACATCAAGAGGTTGAGTCGAACTCTATCTTAAGTAGAACATTATCTTAACAGTGAGGAGAGTCTCTGATGTAGCCAAATATGGTGGGATGGGAGTATAGGATCTCCTCCCACCATCTCCAACGGTTACATGAGTTTGGTAAATTTCAAAAGATTCAAATGCAAAAAAGTCAAGTGAGACAAAGCATTAAATGCCCAACAGCTTTTCTCTCTTTCTCTCTTCCTCTCCCTCTCTCTTCTTATTACCCTTCTAACGGCTAGTGCATGCAATGACTAGTTTTTGTTTTTCTACTCTCTATATATTTGTGTTTTGAAACTATAGAGGGGATAGTTTTGGAGTTAGAATTTTTCTTGTATTTGGGAGTTCTTGTAACCCCACTTGAAGAGTTGAGCAGTCCTCTTGTTGGTGAGTGAGTCCCAACCCTTGGGTGAGTGAGTCCCCGAGTTGACCCCCCCTCCTTGTAATCCTTGTATTCGGGTTATGTTCTATTTTTGAATTTCAATACAAGCATCATCTTTCCTTCTCTTATTTCTCTCCAATTTTATATGTTAATTTGATTAACAAATATTGGAGCGGCATCAAATTGGTATCAGAGCAAGTTCCAATTCTCTAAATTGGAACCATCATACCAAGAGGTAAAGGAAAACAACTAGCACGGTATGAGTTCAAGAGGTGTCTCTTCGAGACAAGGTAAATGAATTACGGGAATCAAATGCCAATCTTCAAAGAAGCATGAAGGAAATTCTACGAAGGCATCCTTCTCAAAGTAACCCGCCAAAAAGTCCACCATCTAATACTTCGTTTGACATTCCCAACTTTGAAGAAGAACATGACGATGCAACAAGTTCTACATCCATTCAGTCACAAGCCCATCCATCTTCACCACCTCTTTCACAGTCCGCATGGGCTATGGAGCGTCTCGCACGTGCACTAGAGAATGCCGATAAGAGTATTCGCATGGATGTTTCTGACTTTGACGGTAAACTCGATCCTGAATCTATTATTGATTGCATTGCTTCTTTAGAAACATTCTTTAAATGGAAAGAAATGTTCGAGGAAAGAAAATTTGATTTTGTTGCCACTAAACGGAAAAGTCATGCATTACTTTGGTGGTAACAATACCAACTTAGACATGAACAGGGAGGAAATCGCCCAATTAGAACATGGGGAGAAATGAAACTAAAACTAGATGATAAATTTCTCCCGGATGATTATTCTCAAACTTTATATCGAAAACTTCATCACCTCCGTCAAAAGAATGACCAAACCATCAATAATTATAAGGAAGAATTTTTCAAGTGTTTGAGTTGACTCACCTTAGAAGAAACCGATGACCAATTAATGTCTAGATACGTTTTCGGGCCCAAAAATACCCCCTAGGAGTTAAGGGATACTTTAGGAGTGACTATACGTACCTACTAAACCATTCTGTAATGAACAAGGTAAATATAATACTAATACAATGATAATCAGAGCGCGGAAGCTAAACGTGTATGCGGAAGCATAAACTAACTTTTCTTTCCCTTTAAAGTTCCTAACATAGTATTCCAAGTGAACATATTTATATACAAAACATGTCTAAGTCTAAGGTGGACAAGTCCACCTATCAAAACATCAAAATACACAAAGCCCTCTCGTTCTCGCCCCTCAACAGTAGTCGAGGTACGGCCACACGTCGAGGTCTCGGTCCCCCTGGGCCTGCAGGGGGATAGACGGCTCTATCTCCTCTATATACTCTTCCTCGACCCAAGGCTCCGGGTCGAGGGCTCCCTGGTACTTGCCGACATGAAAGTATGGCTGAGCATGGAATACTCTGCGAGTACAAGCTACTAGCTAACCATAACAAAAATAAACACGGAAAGAGTAATACAATACCAATCATCAATTCAACGCAATAGTAAAATCATAGAATTAAACAATATTAAACATGGAGCAATATTATCATCTTGATATACGTGCATGAATGCAAAAACGCCGATAAAACTCATGCTTGAAAACCCATTTCCATGTCTCGGTATGCCTTGTAAAAATCATGTATGCGTGCATGCATGGATGTCTTGTCATCATCTTGTAAACTTGCATCTTGTAACTTGTGAGCCAGAGGCTAGCACCCGAATCTCCCTGGGCTGCCAACCTCCTTGATATATGGTTTTTTTGTGAGCCAAAGGCTAGTACCCGAATGTCCTTGGGCTACTAACCTCCTTGACAATATGTGATTTTTATTACTTGTTTAGTTTTCTTGTGAGCCAGAGGCTAATACCCGAATCTCCCTGGGCTACCAACCTCCTTGACAATATGTGTTTTGGAGTTTTCTTGTGAGCCAGAGGCTAGTACCCGAATGTCCCTGGGCTACCAACCTCCTTGACATGCATTATTTTCTTGTTGGTTATTTTATGCATATGCTCTTGAAATCTCGGTTCATGCTATCATGCGTGCTCGTGTACGTGCCAATATGACAATCATGGGAATGCGGGTAACGAGAGAGATATTGCATTACATTTCAATTCATAGTATAACATGTAAGCATTTAGGTGATCAACATAGCATTTGGTCAAGTCATCATTTACAAAAACAATTACATAAGGCTTACATCCATTTCCTTTATTTAATTCATTTATTCTTGGTTTAGACAGATTATCGACATTCGGTGTGCAACATTTCTAGTAGTTTTTCTTTACCCTTTTAGCGCATATTTTCCATCAATCATCATAGTAGGTTCATTATGTGTAGAATGCCCATCCACCGTTTTCCTTTTCACACATCACATCCACATCCAACGACATCTAATCGCCACAACTCCCATCCACACATCCATATCTCTTTCTTTATCTTGTTTATATTTATTAGGGATGATACATTCCACAAGGAAGAAAACATAATAGCATGAATCACATTTTATATAAAAATAACCTAGATTATTACTAGGGAAAGTTAGTAGGGTGTACTAACCTTGAATCAAGGCTTGATCCTTGGTAGAAACCTTGATTGAAGCTCTAACTTGAGAGAAGAGACCCTTGCTTGAAGAAGGCTTGAGTTGAGGAAGAAACCCCTCTCAAAACGTACGTGAGTTGCTGCCCTAGCTTTGGAGAAACGTTCTCCTCACGAGTTGAACCTTGAATTTGGAGTAGAAGTGAGCTTGTGATGATCTAGGGTTTCCAAACCCTTTTGATTTCTTCTCCAAAGCAAACCCTAGGTTAGAAATCCCTTTCTCCTCTCTCTCTAACTCTCAAAATCTTCTAAGTAATGTGAATGAAGCCATAAAGCTTGGGCAAGGCCTTATAAGAAAGGGTTTAACCCCCAAAAGACGAAATAGCCCTTACTGAAATTTCTGCAAAAATGCGAAGACCGAGCGATCGGTGCCTAATCGAGCGATCGGTGTTCTGGCCGAGCGATCAGTCAAAAACACACTCTCTGGAAAATTTCCCATACAAAATTTTTGACTAGTCGATAGCTACCGATCGATTGGTTTTGGACCGATCGATCGCTGAATGGACCCAGCGATCGGTGCTCTATAGGTCAGAACTGTTTTGGCCATATCTTTTGACTCGTTCGTCTGATTTCGACGATTCAACTTGCGTTGGATTCGTCTTTCAAAAATAAACATTTCTAACATTTCAGAATTTCCGATTTCTCCCTTATTTATTAATTAGACTACGAGAAAAACCAATTAGGCACGAAAGTTCTATTCTTTAAGTATGGAAAATCCAGGGTGCTACATTCTCCCCCCCTTACAAAAATTTCATCCCCGAAATTTGGACGATACATACATGCATAAAACCATAACAAAATACAAGGGAATGTCAAAGCTCTAAACAAACAGTTGGGGATATTTTTCCTTGACTTCGGCCTCACGCTCCCAAGTAGCTTCTTCCCTCGGATGGTGTTGCCATCTTATAAGGACTAATGGGATGATTTTGTTTCGCAAGACTTGATTCCTTCTATCCAAGATCTGCACCGGTTGTTCAACTAGGGTGAGGTCCTCTCGAATCTCTATCGGATCAAACTCGATGGCATGAGAAGGATCCGGGTTATACTTCCAGAGCATAGAGACATGGAATACATTGTGGACCGCTGCTATATGAGCGGGTAAAGCAACATGGTAAGCTACCTCACCGACTCTAGTAATGATCTCGAACGGACCCACATATCTCGGGCTAAGCTTGCCTCTCTTCCCGAATCTCATAACACCCTTGGTTGGTGAAATCTTGACAAAAACAAAGTCACCGACTCGGAATTCAAGATCCCTCATTCGGTTGTCGGCATAGCTTTTCTGTCGGTCTTGTGCGGTCTTCAACCTTTCCCGGATGAGCTTGACTCTATCCGTAGTTAGTTCAATCAACTCGGGGCCCAAAATTTTTCTTTCTCCCACTTCATCCCAATACAACGGGGATCTACAAATTCTTCCGTACAAAGCCTCAAAAGGCGCAATCTGTATGCTTGCCTGGTAACTATTGTTGTAGGCGAATTCCACCAAAGGTAGGTGATCTTCCCAACTTCCTTTAAAATCCAGCATACAAGCTCGGAGCATGTTTTCTATTACTTGATTCACCCTCTCGGTTTGCCTGTCGGTCTGTGGGTGGAAAGCTGTGCTAAAGTCCAGTCGGGAACCCATGGCATCCTGAAAGCTCTTCCAGAACCTGGAAGTAAATCTAGGGTCTTTATCTGACACAATACTCACTGGCACCCGTGCAATCAGACTATTTCCTTGATATACAGATCCGCTAATTGATTGGAGTTGAATGTAGTCCGGTACGGTAAGAAATGGGCGGACTTCGTGAGTCTATCGACAACAACCCATATAGCATCGGTCTTTCTAACTGTCTTTGGCAACCCCACAATGAAGTCCATAGATATGTGCTCCCATTTCCACTCTCGAATAGGGAGGGACTGCAATAGACTCGCCGGTCTCAAGTGCTCTGCTTTTACCTGTTGGCATACCAAACACCGTGCCACGTACTCCGTAACCTCCCTCTTCATGCTTCGCCACCAAAAGTGACTCTTGAGATTCCAGTACATCTTTGTACCCCCGAGATGCACCATATACTTGGATTGGTGAGCTTCATCCATAATCTCTCTCCGAAGATCTGCATTGGCTGGGACACAAAGTCTTCCCTTGAATGTAATAGCACCTTGGCTAGTGAGAGAGAAGTCCGTACTACCCTTGGCCACTTCCTTGTCCCGAAAAGCCAATAAGTCAGCATCTGTGGCTTGATACTGCTGGATCAAGTCTATAATGTACGGCCGAACCGTAACATTTGCCAAAACGGGACTGCGGACGGATTCATTCACACTGATGTCCAGATTTGCTAAATCTTCCAACAATCTCCATTCTCACACTAACATATAAGCCAACAACCCCGGTGGTTTCCTACTCAAGGCGTCGGCCACTACGTTCGCCTTTCCCTGGTGATATTGGATGGTGCACTCGTAGTCTTTTAGAAATTCCATCCAACGCTGTTGCCGTAAGTTTAGCTCCTTTTGGGAAAAGAGATACTTGAGACTCTTGTGGTCAGTGAACACATAGAATTCTACCCCGTAAAGGTAGTGGCATCAAATTTTGAGTGCAAACACGACTGCAGTAAGTTCCAAGTCGTGCGTGGGGTAATTCTTCTCATGCTCCTTTAATTGCCTTGATGTGTAGGCAATGACTTTCTTGTGCTGCATTAGGACACACCCAAGTCCCACATATGAGGCATCACTATACACCTCATAACCAACATGTCCAGAAGGTACAGTAAGGACGGGGGCTGTAGTAAGCTGCTTCTTCAGTTCCGTGAAACTGATTTCGCACTTCTCGCTCAACACAAACTTGAAATTCTTCTATGTCAGGTAGGTGAGAGGTGCAGCCAAACTGGAGAATCCCTCCATAAATCTCCAATAATAGCCTGCCAATCTGAGGAAACTACGTATCTCCGTGACTCTCTTGGGTCTCTCCCAGCTCATAAACTGCCTTTATCTCGCCGGGTCAAGAGAAATGCCCTCAGCTGACACTACATGTCCAAGAAATGCGACCTTCTCTAACCAGAATTCGCACTTACTCAATTTGGCATATAGTCTATGCTCTCTCAACATCTCCAGAGCAAGGCGGAGGTCTCGTGCATGATCTTCCCGTGTCTGGGAATACACCAAAATGTCGTCGATGAACACAATCATGCATCGATCCAAGTATGATCGGAACACCCGGTTCATCAAATCCATGAATGCTGCCAGTGCATTCGTCAACCCAAAAGGCATGACAAGGAACTCGTAATGCCCTTACCGAGTCCTGAAAGCCGTCTTCGGAACATCTTCCGACTTGATCTTTAACTAATTATACCCCAATCTAAGATCAATCTTGGAGAAAAATCTCACTCCCTTCAGTTGGTCAAACAAATTGTCTATCCTTGGCAAGGGATAATGATTCTTGATAGTTACCTTGTTTAACTGACAGTAGTCTATACACATTCTCATCGACCCGTCATTCTTCTTCACAAAGAGAACCGGAGCTCCCCCCGGCGAGACACTTGGTTGGATGAAATCAAGTTGTTGTAACTCCTCAATTTTCTTCTTCAATTCTTCAAGCTCTATTGGGGCCATTCTATACGGTGCCCTTGAAATCGGAGCGGTGCCCGGAGCAAGCTCTATAGAGAACTCAATCTCTCGATTCGGAGGCAATCCGGGAAGTTTCTCCGGAAACATGTCCAAGAACTCTCTCACGACCGGAATGACCGAGGAGTTTTGTGCTTCTGGGTTTGCTATACTCAAAGCTGCGAGGCGAGCAATGTCCCTCTCTCTTAATCCTCAGAAGTGAAAAGGCTTAACCCCTTCCGGCTTGAAGTTCACCATCTTTTCAAAACACGCAACATGCTCGTGATGGTTTGCCAACCAATCCATCCCTAGGATGACATAAAAATCTAAGTCTTGGAAATCTAGGATGATGAGATTGGCTAACAGTTCATTCTCCCCCACTTGAACCACACTATCCCTGAATATCTTGTCCGTATCAACTGACTTACCGAGTGGAGTTGCAATGGTCAACTCCCGCTCCAACTGAGTAGCCTCAGTCAAAAAGCCCTTTACAAAACTAGGTGAAACAAAGGAGTGAATGGATCCTGTGTCGATCAACACTCGGGCGAGACACTCGTTCACTAATAAAGCACCTGTGCGATTAAGTAGCAGCTAATATCAGTAGATTTCAAACAATAACAAGTATCATACATAGGTAACCCCTAGTATAAATAATCACAAAACAAACCATAGAAATTTTACACAACTTAAACTCTAGAATTCGTGTGTACCTGGCACGACATCATTGGATGCACGTACGTCTCTCTTTGATAGGGAAAAAACTCAGCCTTGGGTGGCTGGGTGAGGAGGCCATGTAGACTGTGAGGCCCTCGAAGCCTGGGAAGATCTAGGCTGAGATGTTTGTCTAATCGAGGGCCTGCTCCCTGAAGACTGAGCCGGCAAATGACGTCGGGGACAGTCTCTAACCATGTGGTCATGGTCACCACAATGGAAGCAGCTACCTGTAATCCTCCGACATTCTCCCGCTAGATGCCTCCTTCCACAAAGAGTGCAGACATCATATGAATAGGGGGAAGGAGCATATCCCGTAGCCTGAGTAACTGTGGGGCGAGGAGCAAATGAGGTAGCCGGGCGAAAGGCCGGTGGAGCAAAAGGGCGAGGAGCCTGTGGTGCCGAATATATCCTCAGTGACTGAGCGGGCCCTACGGACTGATACAAGCTAATCCTTGCTCTTTTCTCCCCTGAACTACTTGACTGTCCTTTCTCCATTCCTCTTCTTTTAAAGAACTCCTCGGAGTTCGACTCGGCCAAAAGTGCCTTGTCCACAACTTCTGAATATGTCTCATGTCGAAACATTGAGACTCGGTCCTTGAGGTAGGCCTTCAATCTCCTCTCAAATTTCCGGGCTTTCATAGCCTCGGTCGCAATCATATGTGGAGCAAATCGAGATAGCTCCGAAAATTTGGCTTCATAAGCCGCTACCGACATATTACCTTGCTCCAAGGTAATGAACTCAACTTCCATCTTCTCTTTCATCCCGACCGAAAAATACTTCTTGTTGAAAGCTTCCAAGAATTCTTTCCAAGTCCAGTCTTGACCTTGCCGGGTCAACTCTCGGGTCCGAACTGCGGATTTCCACCAATGGTCGGCCTCGCCTTCAAGCATAAAGGCGGCCCAAGTAACCCTCTTTACCTCAGTAGGCGCCAACACGGAGAAAATATTTTCTAGTTGCCGGATCCAACCCTCGGCAACAAGTGGATCAATGCTTCCACAAAAAGTTGGAGGCCTCATCCTCCGGAAAGCCTCAATTCCGGCTTGTGCTCGGTTAGGAGGTGCCGGTATAAGTGCGGCATTAGGCGGAGTGGCCGGTTACCTTGCCGCTAACATAGCCAAAGTCTCGGCTATGGATGCGAATGCTTGGGCAAAGTCGGGTTGATGATCACCTGATGGAGCATCACCTCCATTGCCCCTTGTGTTGTACCCGCGACCCCAGGTATTGCGACTCGTGATTTCTCCTGAGAACAACAATACAACATGAGTCTAACTTGGATATGCATTTAGTACAAATTTCGCAATTCACTCAATACATATTCATCAAGCGTATTTAATAAGCACAACACAATTAATGCACACATGGTATACAACACAATATCATACATACAATTCATGTTCCTAGCGTAGGACTCTAAGTTTGGTTGAAGTTCAACCCATTTTGACGAAGACTAAATTGTTTGTCTATACTTGGAATACAACTCCTTCCTTGATCCCAATGTCTTGTGTTATCATGGTATCAGTTCTAAGTGACCCTAAAGACCTAAAGCTTAAGCTGTCGCGACCCAAAACCCACCCTAGGAGTTAGAGTGAACTTTGGACGACTAATCATGGCTTACATGACTTGCTTGACAAACCAACCTGCAAAAACCCACAGAGCATATACAATAGAGGATGACAGCGGAAACATAACTATAAAACACAGCGGAAGTCTAACAACCTCTAAGTATATACACATGGTCCAAGTTTAATACAAAGAAATCAAAACAAAGAAAGTGCGGACATGCCCGCCAAAATACATGGATATAATCACTCATGCTCACCCACAGCCAATCCACTCAGAATCTAACACCACCTACTGATAACCCTCTACGGGAGGTTCCTCCAAAGGCTCCTCGACGTACTCCTCTTCCACCCATGGACCAGGAGCACAAACATCAAATGGAGCAGCAGCTCCCTCAGAACCTGCCGACATAAGAAGTACGGCTGAGCATGGAATACTCAGCGGGTACCAAATACTAACCAATAGTCATAGCATAAAAATGGCAATACATAAATCAGGAGCAATTCATATATGTTAGACGGAAACAATTCATATCATACAAGGAAGTAAAGCAATTTATAATCATGCTTGTATTTCGTAGAAAGCCGATAAAACCTATTGAAAACATCGTGCACTTGACTTGGCTTGAAATATCGTTTCGTACTTGAAAGCTTGTCGTGTTTGTCTTACTTGATCTTGTCGAGCGTGTCGTACGTGTCATGTCATGCATGTCATGCGTGCTTGCTTGTGATCATGTAACTTGTGAGATACACTTGTGAGATATCTTTGTGAGATGCGCTTGAGAGATGCCTTGAGAGGGAAGGGAAACCCTTCTTTATGCAATGCACTTGCGAGGGAAGGGAGACCCTTCTTCATGATATGTATGTACTTGCGAGGGAAGGGAGGCCCTTCTTCATGATATGCACTTGTGAGTGAGGGGAGACCCCTCGTGGAATGTTGGTTCTTGTTTTCTTGTGAAAAGCGAGGTAAAACATATCGTAGGATATGTCCCACCTCTAACCATGTTCTTGAAAACCTCGATAAATCATGTCATGCATGCCGTGCTCGTGGGAACCGTGTACATACTTGCATTTAAATTTAAATATGACATTTGGGTAATTTCACAACACATATAACATCAATGATTGAGCAATGTAATATTCATATCATTTAGGGAAAGCAAGAAAACACACTATCATAGGCCCTAGCAATATTCATAATTTATTAGGCATGCATTTCCTAATTTACAACTCATTTTATTCACCTTGGCATTTCATCAAACATGGTGTGTTCATTATTCATTATTCATTTAAACCTAAATCATGCTTTTCTAGGTGAGTTTACTCACATCATAAAGGTGTGTTTATTATGGATACAATGCCCTCCTCATTTTAATCATCACAACACAACCCTTGGCATCCAATCGCCCATTCCATCTCCATTCACCATTCACAACCATCCATCTCATAGCACATGTGTAAATGAAAGAAAATAAAAAAAAATAAAGGGAAAAGAGGAACTATAACTAGGAGGGTAGTAAGAAGTACCGACCTTGAAGAAATGAGGAAGAAACCCCTTCCAAAAACGACCGTGAGGTGCTGCCCTAGCTTGGGGAACGCTCTCCACGAGTGCTTGAGCCGTGATCTTGGAGAAAAACCGGACTTGAAGTGATCTAGGGTCTCAAAACCCCTTTGATTCTTCTCCAAAAGCAAAACCCTAGCTTAGGAAACCCTTTCTCCTCTCTTCTAATCCCCCAAATCCTCTAAGTGTTGAGAATGAGCCCTAAAGGCTCGGGTTAAACTCTTAAGGTAAGAGTGAACCGACCAAAAGACCATAATACCCTTACTGAAATTTCTGCAAAAACACGAGTGCCGAACACGTTGAGCTGTGAATAGTGCCAAACACGTTGTGCTGTGAATAGTGCCGAACACGTGGTGCTGTGAATAGTGCCAAACACGTTGTGCTGTGAATAGTGCCGAACACGTTGTGCTGTGAATAGTACTGAACACGTTGTTCGTTGTCTTATGTACAATGTGCCCGTCGTGAACTGTACAACATACACGTTGTCTGCTGCACGATGTACCCGTTGTCTGTTGCACAACGGATGCACAACGTATACGTTATCAGAGCTAGAGCTACGTTATCAGAGTACATTGTCTATATGTTGTCTATGCCTTATCAGAGCACGTTGTCAGAGCACGTTATTAGAGCTACGTCCTTAGTGCCTTCCGAGCTACGTCCTTAGTGCCTCTCCAGAGCTCGTCCTCAAGTGCATAACCGAGCGATCGATTGCCTGCAGGTCCAGACTGTTTTGGCCATATCTTTTGACTCGTTCGTCCGATTTTGACGATTCAACTTGCGTTGGGTTCGTACTTCGAAAAGGAACATTTCTGACATTTCAAAATTTCTAATTTCTTCCTTATTTATTAATTATACCTCTTTAAAGGCAAAATGGCAACGAAAGTGTCATGCATTAAATGTGAAAAGGTCCGGGGCTCTACATCCTCCCCCCCTTACAAAAATTTCGTCCTCGAAATTTAGACGCTACTTGCATTACAAACCAAAAAGAAAATTACAAGTCATATACAAACTTATACAAAACTCATTCAATTAATTCTGGGTACTTTGCTTTGACTTCGGCTTCACGCTCCCATGTAGCTTCTTCCCGAGCATGGTGTTGCCATTGCACAAGAACCAAATGGATTGTCTTGTTGCGAAGCACCTGATCTCTTCGATCCAAAATCTGAACCGGCTTTTCAATCAAGGTGAGGTCCTCTCGAATCTCCAACGGTTCCAAGTCTATGACATGCGAAGGATCCGCAATGTACTTCCGAAGCATAGACACATGGAAGACGTTGTGAATTGCGGCCATGTGAGGTGGGAGAGCTACCCTGTAAGCAACCTCACTAACTCGTGTGATAATCTCAGAAGGCCCAACATACCGAGGACTGAGCTTGCCTCGCTTTCCAAATTTCATGATCCCTTTGCTAGGAGATACTTTCACAAAAACTTGATCCCCTACTTGAAATTCCAAGTCCCTACGGCGCGTGTCCGCATAACTTTTCTAGCGATCGTGAGCGGCTTTCAATCGATCCCGAATGATCTTAACTGTGCCTGCATTTTGCTCAATCAACTCCGGACCAAGTACTTTCCTTTCTCCTACCTCATCCCAATAGAGAGGAGACCTACAACTTCGCCCATACAAGGCCTCAAATGGTGCCATTTGGATACTCGCCTGATAGTTGTTATTATAGGCGAATTCAACCAAAGGCAAGTGCTCTTCCCAACTGCCTCTGAAATCCAACATACAAGCCCGAAGCATGTCTTCAATGACTTGGTTCACTCTCTCGGTTTGTCCATCCGTCTGTGGATGAAAAGCGGTGCTGAAATCAAGTCGGGAACCCATAGCCTCCTGGAAACTTTTCCAGAATCGTGATGTGAATCTTGGATCCCGATCTGACACAATACTAACGGGCACTCCGTGCAACCTCACCACTTCCTTGATGTACAAAGCGGCTAATTGACTAGAGTTGAAAGTAGTTCGGTAAGGTAAGAAGTGAGCAGACTTCGTCAAACGATCCACTACTACCCATATCGCATCTGAGCCCCTTGTCGTCTTTAGCAAGCCAACTATGAAATCCATGGATATGTTCTCCCATTTCCACTCGGGAATCGGAAGGGACTGTAATAGACCTGCGGGCCGCATGTGTTCTACTTTTACCTGTTGACACACCAAGCACCGTGCTACATATTCCGCAACCTCCCTCTTCATATTCCACCACCAAAAGTGACTCTTGAGGTTCCGGTACATCTTTGTACCCCCTGGATGCACTGTGTACTTTGAACGGTGTGCTTCATCCAAAATCTCTCTTCGAAGATCTGCATTGGCTGGGACGCACAGCCTTCCCTTGAATGTGATAGCACCCCGACTAGTGAGAGAGAAGTCCTCACTACCCTTAACAACTTCCTTGTCCCGATAAGCCAACAATTCAACATCCGTGGCTTGGTATTCTTGGATCAAATCTATAATGTATGGCCGAACCGTGACATTTGCCAAGATAGGACTACGAACAGAGTCATTCACACTAATGTCCAGATTTGCCAAGTCTTCAAGTAGCTTCTATTCCTGCACTAACATGCATGCTAATAACCCCGGAGGTCTTCTACTCAAAGCATCAGCCACTACATTTGCTTTACCCGGGTGGTATTGAATGGTACAATCATAGTCTTTCAAAAATTTCATCCAACGCCGTTGCCTTAGATTCAATTCCTTTTGGGAAAAGAGGTACTTGAGGCTCTTGTGGTCCGTATACACATAGAATTTCACCCCGTATAAGTAATGTCGCCAGATCTTGAGTGCAAACACGACTGCGGCAAGCTCTAAGTCGTGCGTGGGGTAATTCTTCTCATGCTCCTTCAATTGCCTCGATGCATAGGCAATGAATTTCTTGTAGCACCCTGGATTTTTCTATACTTAATGAATACCGTTTTCGTAGCTAATTGGCCTTCCTCATAGTCTAATTAATAAATAAGAGAGAGATCGGAAATTTTGAAACATTAAAAATGTGCGTTTTCGAAAGACGAACCCAACGCAAGTTGAATCGTCAAAATCCGACGAGCGAGTCAAAAGATATGGTCAAAACTGTCCAGACATATAGAGCACCGGTCGCTCGGTCCAGTCAGCGATCGATCGGTCCATAACCGATCGATCGGTAGCTATCGCAAGGTCAGAAATTTTGTATGGGGAAATTTTCCAGAGAGTGAGTTTTTGACCGGTCGATCGGTCAAAAACACCGATCGCTCGGTAGGCAACCGATCGATCGGTCATAACCACCGATCGCTCGGTCACCGTGATTTGCAGAAATTTCAGTAAGGGTTTTTTCATCTTTTGGGCGTTAAACCCTTACCCATAAGGGTTTGCTCGACCCTTTGAGGCCTCACTTACAACATTTGAGGGATTTTGAGAGATAGAGAGAGAAGAGGAGAAAGCTCTAACCTAGGGTTTGGTATTGAGGAAGAAATCAAAGGGGTGGACCATCCTTGGTCGTCCTCAAACTTGGATTTGCTTCAAGTTCAAGGCTCAAGCTCGTGTGGGAGCCACTCTCCAAGCTAGGGCAGCCATCTCACGTACGTGTTGAAAGGGGTTTCTTCCCCAACTCGAGTCTTCCTCAAGCAAGGGTTGTTCCCTACCCTTTTGGAGCTTCAATCAAGTTTTCCACCAAGGATCAAGCCTTGAGCAAGGTTAGTACACCCTACTAACTTTCCCTAGCAATAACCTAAGTTTTCTAGTGTAAATGGTGATTCTATATATTATGCTTTTCCTTCCCTATGCATTGTATTAACTCAACAAATATAAACAAGATAAGGGAAATGGAATGAATGTGTGGATGGGAGATTGGATGTGGCGATTGGATGCCGAATGTGATGTATGATGTGTGGGTTGTGGATTGGAAAATGGAGGATGGGCATAGTACAAATAACAAACTTACCATTGTGTGATTGAATGGAAAATATGCATTTAAAAGAAGGAGATAAACTACTAAGGAATAATGTATGAAAGTGTTTGACAAAATACCTAAACTATGAATAAATGATCTCAATGAAGAATATAGAAATGGGTTTTATGAATGCGTTCTTATAAATGATAAATTGATCAAATGTTATGCAAACTACTTATGTTACCTATGTTCATATCATGAATTGAATTGTAATGTCATATTTTGGTTATTCTCATTATCATGATTGTCACTATGGACACGTACACGAGCACGCATGATAGCATGAACCGAGATTTCAAGAGCATGTGCATATAATAAACAACAAGAAAATATTGCATGTCAAGGAGGTTGGTAGCCCAGGGAGGATTCGGGTACTAACCTCTGGCTCACAAGATAACCCCTAAAACACCTATTGTCAAGGAGGTTGGTAGCCTAGGGACATTCGGGTGCTAGCCTCTGGCTCACAAGAAAACTAAACAAGTAATAAAAATCACCTATTGTCAAGGAGGTTGGTAGCCTAGGGAGGATTCGGGTACTAACCTCTGGCTCACAAGAAAACCATGCATTTCATAACAAGGAGGTTGGTAGCCCAGGGACATTCGGGCGCTAGCCTCTGGCTCACAAGTGCATTGCATATCAAGGAGGTTGGCAGCCCAGGGAGAATTCGGGTGCTAGCCTCTGGCTCACAAGTTACAAGATGGAGGTTTACAAGATGATGATCATGCATTCATGCATGCACGCATACATGATTTCTACGGGGCATACCGGGACATGACAGGGATTTTCAAGCATGAGTTCTATCGGCGTTTTCGCATTCATGTACGCACGTCAGGATGCTTGTATTGTATCATGCCTTATACTGTTTCTTTTGTGCTGTTTCTATTACTGCTTGTATGATATTACTATTATGTGTTTTTATTATTGTTATGGTCTGCTAGTAGCTTGTACTCGCTGAGTATTCCATGCTCAGCCGTACTTTCATGTCGGCAGGTACTGAGGGAGCCCTCGACCCGGAGCCTTGGGTCGAGGAAGAGTATATAGAGGAGAGAGAGCCGGCTAGTCCATTACAGTCTCAGGCGGACCGAGACCTCGATGCGTGGCCATACCTCGACTACTGTTGAGGGGAGGGTATGAGAGGGTCTTGTGTATTTTGATATTTTGATAGGTGGGCCTGTCCACCTTAGACTTAGACATGTCTTGTATTTATGTTAACTTGGAATACTATTTTGGATCATCAGAAGAAATGAAAATTTGTTTACGCTTCCGCATATATGATAGCTTTCGCGCTCTGATTATCGTTGTTAGTACTATATTTTATCTTGTGCATTACAGGATGGTTTGATAGGTACGCAGTGTGACACCTAAAATATCCCTAAACTCCTAGGGGGTATTTCGGGGCGTTACAGAGTGGTATCAAAGCTCTAGGCATTAGAGTCCCTAGGGTCACTTGGATGATTGAACAAGGTATTAGAATCACCTTAGAGAGTTGTATTCCAAGTATAGACTAACAAGTTAGTCTTAGTCAAACTAGGTTGAACTTCAACCGAACATAGAGTCCTACGCTAGGAACACGGATTGTATGGATGATGTCGTGTTTTATACCATATGTGCATTAATTGTGTTGTGCTTATTAAATATGCTTGATGAATATGTATTGAGTGAATTGCAAAATTTGTACTAAATGCGTATCCAAGTTAGACTCACGTTGTATTGTCGTTCTCAGGAGAAATCATGAGACGCAATACCCGGGGGTCGCGGGTACAACACGAGGGGTAATGGAGGTGATGCTCCATCGGGTGATGATCAACCCGACTTTGCCCAAGCATTCGCATCCATAGCCGAGACTTTGGCTATGTTGGCGGCAAGGCAACCTGCCACTCCGCCTAATGCGGCACTTATACCGGCTCCTCCTAACCGAGCCCAAGCCGGGATAGAAGCTTTTCGGAAGATGAGGCCTCCAACTTTTTGTGGAAGCATTGATCCACTTGTTGCCGAGGGTTGGATCCGGTAACTTGAGAAGATATTCTCGGTATTAGCACCTACTGAAGTGGAAAGGGTCACATGGGCCGCCTTCATGCTTGAAGGTGAGGCCGATCATTGGTGGAAGTCTGCACTTCGGACCCGAGAGTTGATCCGACAAGGTCAAGATTGGACTTGGGAGGAATTCTTGGAGGTTTTCAACAAGAAGTACTTTCCGGTCGGGATGAAAGAAAAGATGGAAGTCGAATTCATTACCTTGGAGCAAGGTAATATGTCCGTAGTGGCTTATGAAGCCAAATTTTTGGAGCTGTCTCGATTTGCTCCACACATGATAGCGACCGAGGCTATGAAGGCCCGGAAATTCGAGAGGGGGTTGAAGGCCTATCTCAAGGACCGAGTCTCGATGTTTAGACATGAGACATATTTCGAAGTTGTTGACAAAGCACTATTGGCCGAGTCGAACTCCGAGGAGTTCTTCAAAAGGAGAGGAATGGAAAAAGGACAGTCGAGTAGTTCAGGGGAGAAAAGAGCAAGGACGAGCTTGTATCAGTCCGCAGGGCCGGCTCAGTCACAGAGGATGTATTTAGCACCACAGGCTCCCCGCTCTTTTGCTCCACCGGCCTTTCGCCCGGCTACCTCATATGCTCCTTGCCCCGCAGTTACTCAGGCTACGGGATATGCTCCTTCCTCCTATTTGCATGATGTTTGCACTCTTTGTGGGAGGAGGCATCCAGCGGGAGAATGCCGGAGAGTTTCAGGAAGTTGCTTCCATTGTGGTGACCAAGGCCACATGATCAGAGATTGTCCCCGGCGTCAATTGCCAACTCAGTCTTCAGGGAGTAGGCCCCCGATTAGGCAGACATCTCAGCCTAGCTCTTCTTAGGCTTCGAGGGCCTCACAGTCTACCCGGCCTCCTCGCCCAGCCACTCAGGGTCGAGTTTTTGCTCTATCGGAGAGAGACGCACGTGCATCCGACGATGTCGTGCAAGGTACGCGAGAATTTTGAGTTTAAGTTGTATAAAATTTCTATGGTTTGTTATGCGGTTATTTATACTAAGGGTTACCTATGTATGATGCTTGTTACTATTTGAAATCTACTGATATTAGTTACTTAATCGCACAGGCGCTTTATTAGTGAACGAGTGTCTCGCTCGAGTGTTGATAGACACAGGATCTACTCACTCTTTTGTCTCCCCAAGTTTTGCAAAGGGCTTTTCGACTGAGGCTACTCCGTTGGAGTGGGAGTTGACCATTGCAACTCCACTTGGCAAGTCAGTTGATACGGACAAGATATTCAGGGATAGTGTGGTTCAAGTGGGGGAGAATGAACTGTTAGCCGATCTCATCGTCCTAGATTTTCAAGACTTGGATTTTGATGTCATCTTAGGGATGGATTGGTTGTCAAACCATCACGGGCATGTTGCGTGTTTTGAGAAGATGGTGAATTTCAAGCCGGAAGGGGGTAAGCCTTTTCACTTCCGAGGATTAAGAGAGAGGGACATTGCTCGCCTCGCGACCTTGAGTGTAGCAAACCTAGAAGCACAAAACTCCTCGGCCATTCCGGTCGTGAGTGATTTCTTGGACGTGTTTCCGGAGGAACTTCCCGGGTTACCTCCGAATCGGGAGATTGAGTTCGCTATAGAGCTTACTCCGGGCACCGCTCCGATTTCAAGGGCACCGTATAGAATGGCCCCTATAGAGCTGGAAGAATTGAAGAAACAAATTGAGGAGTTACAACAACTTGGTTTCATCCAACCAAGTGTCTCACCGTGGGGAGCTCCGGTTCTCTTTGTAAAGAAGAAAGACGGGTCGATGAGAATGTGTATAGACTATCGTCAGTTGAACAAGGTAACTATCAAGAATCGTTATCCCTTGCCAAGGATCGACGACTTGTTCGACCAACTGAAGGGATCGAGATTCTTCTCCAAAATTGATCTTAGATCGGGGTATCATCAATTAAGGATCAAGGCGGAAGACGTTCCGAAGACGGCTTTCAGGACTCGGTATGGGCATTACGAGTTCCTTGTCATGCCTTTTGGGCTGACGAATGCACCGGCGGCATTTATGGATTTGATGAACCGGGTGTTCCGATCTTACTTGGATCGATGCGTGATTGTATTCATTGATGACATTTTGGTGTATTCCCAGACACGGGAAGATCACGCACGAGACCTCCGCCTTGCTCTGGAGATGTTGAGAGAGCATAGGCTATATGCCAAATTGAGTAAGTGCGAGTTCTGGTTAGAGAAGGTCGCATTTCTTGGACACGTGGTGTCGGCCGAGGGTATTTCTGTAGATCCAACCAAGGTTGAGGCCGTCATGACTTGGGAGAGGCCCAAGAGCGTCACGGAGATACGTAGTTTCCTCGGATTGGCAGGCTACTACCGAAAATTTGTGGAGGGATTCTCCAGTTTGGCTGCACCTCTCACCTACTTGACAAGGAAAAATGCAAAGTTCAGTTGGAGTGACCGATGTGAAGTAAGTTTCCAAGAGTTGAAGAAACGCCTCACCACAGCCCCTGTCCTTACGGTGCCATCTGGACCTTTTGGGTATGAGGTGTATAGTGATGCCTCGCATGTTGGACTCGGGTATGTCCTAATGCAACACAAGAAGGTCATTGCCTATGCATCAAGGTAGTTGAAAGAGCATGAAAAGAACTACCCCACTCACGACTTGGAGCTTGCGGCGGTCGTGTTTGCACTTAAAATTTGGTGACATTATCTGTACGGGGTGGAGTTCTATGTGTACACGGACCACAAGAGCCTTAAGTATCTTTTTTCCCAAAAAGAGCTAAACTTACGACAACGGCGTTGGATTGAGTTCTTAAAGGACTACGAGTGCACTATCCAATATCACCCGGGAAAAGCAAATGTGGTGGCAGACGCTCTGAGTAGGAAACCGTCGGGGTTGTTGGCTCACATGTTGGTGCGGGAATGGAGACTGTTAGACGATTTGGCAAATCTAGACATCAGTGTGAACGATTCTGTCCGCAGTCCGGTGTTGGCAAATGTTACAGTTCGGCCGTACCTTATAGACTTGATCTAGGAGTATCAAGCCACAGACACTGACTTGTTGGCTTTCCGGGATAAGGAAGTGGCCAAGGGTAGTACAGACTTCTCTCTCACTAGCCGAGGTGCTATTACATTCAAGGGAAGGCTTTGTGTCCCAGCCAATGCAGACCTTCGGAGAGAGATTATGGACGAAGCTCACCGGTCTAAGTATACGGTGCATCCTGGGGGGACAAAGATGTATCGGAACCTCAAGAGTCACTTTTGGTGGCGAAACATGAAGAGGGAGGTTGCGGAGTATGTGGCACGGTGTTTGGTGTGCCAACAGGTGAAAGCAGAGCATTTGAGACCGGCGGGTCTTTTGCAGTCTCTCCCTATTCCCGAGTGGAAATGGGAACATATATCTATGGACTTCATCGTGGGATTGCCGAAGACGGTTAGGAAGACCGATGCTATATGGGTAGTTGTTGATAGACTCACGAAGTCCGCTCATTTCTTACCGTACCGGACTACATTCAACTCCAATCAGTTAGCGGAGCTATACATCAAGGAAATAGTCCGATTACACGGGGTGCCAGTGAGTATTGTGTCGGATAGAGACGCACGATTCACATCCAGGTTTTGGAAAAGTTTTCAAGGTGCAATGGGCTCCCGGTTAGACTTTAGCACAGCTTTCCACCCACAGACAGACGGGCAAACCGAGAGGGTGAATCAGGTTATTGAAGATATGCTCCGAGCATGTATGCTAGACTTCAAGGGAAGTTGGGAAGATCACCTACCTTTGGTGGAATTCGCTTACAACAATAGTTATCAAGAAAGCATACAAATGGCGCCTTTCGAGGCTTTGTACGGAAGGAGTTGTAGATCCCCGCTGTATTGGGATGAAGTGGGAGAAAGAAAGATTTTGGGCCCCGAGTTAATTGAACAAACCGCGGATAGGGTCAAGCTTATCCGGGAGAGGTTAAAGATCGCACAAGATAGACAGAAAAGCTATGCCGACAACCGAAGGAGGGATCTTGAGTTCCGAGTCGGTGATTTTGTGTTTGTAAGGATTTCACCGACCAAAGGTGTTATGCGATTCGGGAAGAGAGGCAAGCTTAGCCCGAGATATGTGGGTCCGTTCGAGATCATTGCTCGAGTTGGTGAGGTAGCTTACCGGGTTGCTTTACCCGCTCATATGGCGGCGGTCCACAACGTGTTTCACATCTCCATGCTCCGGAAGTACATCCCGGATCCTTCTCATGTCATCGAGCTTGATCCGATAGAGATCCGAGAGGACCTCACGTTGGTTGAGAAGCCGGTTCATGTTTTGGATCGAAGAGACCAAGTACTTCGCAACAAGACTATTCCGCTAGTTCTCGTGCAATGGCAGCATCACGCTCGAGAAGAGGCTACATGGGAACGTGAGGCCGAAGTCAAGGCGAAGTACCCCGAGTTGTTTGAATAGACTTGTGCATATGGCTTGTAATTTTGTTTTGATTTTGTGCATGTATGTATCGTCCAAATTTCGGGGACGAAATTTTTGTAAGGGGGGGAGAATGTAGCACCCGGATTTTTCTATACTTAATGAATACCGTTTTCGTAGCTAATTGGCCTTCCTCATAGTCTACTTAATAAATAAGAGAGAGATCGGAAATTCTGAAACATCAGAAATGTGCGTTTTCGAAAGACGAACCCAACGCAAGTTGAATCGTCAAAATCCGACGAGCGAGTCAAAAGATATGGTCAAAACTGTCCAGACATATAGAGCACCGATCGCTCGGTCCAGTCAGCGATCGATCGGTCCATAACCGATCGATCGGTAGCTATCGCACGGTCATAAATTTTGTATGGGGAAATTTTCCAGAGAGTGAGTTTTTGACCGGTCGATCGGTCAAAAACACCGATCGCTCGGTAGGCAACCGATCAATCGGTCATAACCACCGATCGCTCAGTGCCCGTGATTTGCAGAAATTTCAGTAAGGGCTTTTTCGTCTTTTGGGCGTTAAACCCTTACCCATAAGGGTTTTCTCGACCCTTTGAGGCCTCACTTACAACATTTGAGGGATTTTGAGAGATAGAGAGAGAAGAAGAGAAAGCTCTAACCTAGGGTTTGGTATTGAGGAAGAAATCAAAGGGGTGGACCATCCTTGGTCGTCCTCAAACTTGGATTTGCTTCAAGTTCAAGGTTCAAGCTCGTGTGGGAGCCACTCTCCAAGCTAGGGAAGCCATCTCACGTACGTGTTGAAAGGGGTTTCTTCCCCAACTCGAGTCTTCCTCAAGCAAGGGTTGTTCCCTACCCTTTTGGAGCTTCAATCAAGTTTCCCACCAAGGATCAAGCCTTGAGCAAGGTTAGTACACCCTACTAACTTTCCCTAGCAATAACCTAAGTTTTCTAGTGTAAATGGTGATTCTATATATTATGCTTTTCCTTCCCTATGCATTGTATTAACTCAACAAATATAAACAAGATAAGGGAAATGGAATGAATGTGTGGATGGGAGATTGGATGTGGCGATTGGATGCCGACTGTGATGTATGATGTGTGGGTTGTGGATTGGAAAATGGAGGATGGGCATAGTACAAATAACAAACTTACCATTGTGTGATTGAATGGAAAATATGCATTTAAAAGAAGGAGATAAACTACAAAGGAATAATGTATGAAAATGTTTGACAAAATACCTAAACTATGAATAAATGATCTCAATGAAGAATATAGAAATGGGTTTTATGCATGCGTTCTTATAAATGATAAATTGATCAAATGTTATGCAAACTACTTATGTTACCTATGTTCATATCATGAATTGAATTATAATGTCATATTTTGGTTATTCTCATTATCATGATTGTCACTATGGACACGTACACGAGCACGCATGATAGCATGAACTGAGATTTCAAGAGCATGTGCATATAATAAACAACAAGAAAATATTGCATGTCAAGGAGGTTGGTAGCCCAGGGAGGATTCGGGTACTAACCTCTGGCTCACAAGATAACCCCTAAAACACCTATTATCAAGGAGGTTGGTAGCCCAGGGACATTCGGGTGCTAGCCTCTGGCTCACAAGAAAACTAAACAAGTAATAAAAATCACCTATTGTCAAGGAGGTTGGTAGCCCAGGGAGGATTCGGGTACTAACCTCTGGCTCACAAGAAAACCATGCATTTCATAACAAGGAGGTTGGTAGCCCAGGGACATTCGGGTGCTAGCCTCTGGCTCACAAGTGCATTGCATATCAAGGAGGTTGGCAGCCCGGGGAGAATTCGGGTGCTAGCCTCTGGCTCACAAGTTACAAGATGGAGGTTTACAAGATGATGATCATGCATTCATGCATGCACGCATACATGATTTCTACGGGGCATACCGGGACATGACAGAGATTTTCAAGCATGAGTTCTATCGGCGTTTTCGCATTCATGTACGCACGTCAGGATGCTTGTATTGTATCATGCCTTATACTGTTTCTTTTGTGCTGTTTCTATTACTGCTTGTATGATATTACTATTATGTGTTTTTATTATTGTTATGGTCTGCTAGTAGCTTGTACTCGCTGAGTATTCCATGCTCAGCCCTACTTTCATGTCGGCAGGTACTGAGGGAGCCCTCGACCCGGAGCCTTGGGTCGAGGAAGAGTATATAGAGGAGAGAGAGCCGGCTAGTCCATTACAGTCTCAGGCGGACCGAGACCTCGATGCGTGGCCATACCTCGACTACTGTTGAGGGGAGGGTATGAGAGGGTCTTGTGTATTTTGATATTTTGATAGGTGGGCCTGTCCACCTTAGACTTAGACATGTCTTGTATTTATGTTAACTTGGAATACTATTTTGGATCATCAGAAGAAATGAAAATTTGTTTACGCTTCCGCATATATGATAGCTTTTGCGCTCTGATTATCGTTGTTAGTACTATATTTTATCTTGTGCATTACAGGATGGTTTGATAGGTACGCAGTGTGACACCTAAAATATCCCTAAACTCCTAGGGGGTATTTCGGGGCGTTACATTTCTTGTGCTGCATGAGTACACACCCAAGTCCAACGTGTGAGGCATCACTATACACCTCATACCCATAAGGTCCAGATGGCACAGTAAGGACAGGGGCTGTAGTAAGCCTCTTCTTCAGTTCCGTGAAACTGATCTCGCACTTATCACTCCATACAAACTTGGCGTTCTTCCTTGTCAGGTAAGTGAGCGGTGCTGCAAGGCTAGAGAAACCCTCTACGAATCTCCTGTAGTAGCCTGCCATCCCAAGAAAGCTGTGTATCTCGGTAACACTCTTGGGCCTCGCTCAACTCATAATTGCTTCGATTTTCTTTGGATCTACCGAGATACCTTCTGCAGAAACAACGTGGCCTAGGAATGCCACCTCTTCCAACCAAAACTAACACTTGCTAAGTGTGGCGTATAGCTTGTGCTCTTTTAGCATTTCCAAAGCAAGGCATAGGTCACGTGTGTGATCTTCCCGTGTCTGGGAATAGACCAAAATGTCATCAACAAATACAATCACGCACCTATCAAGATATGGCCGCAACACCCGGTTCATCAAATCCATAAAGGCTGCCGGCGCGTTCGTGAGTCCAAAAGGCATCACCAAGAACTCGTAGTGTCCATACCGAGTCCTGAAAGCAGTTTTGGGAACATCTTCCACCTTAATCTTCAACTGGTGATAACCCGATCGAAGGTCTATCTTCGAGAAAAATCTCGCTCCCTTCAACTGATCGAACAAGTCATCAATCCTAGGCAAGGGATACCTATTCTTTATAGTGACTTTGTTCAATTGCCTGTAATCGACGCACATCCGCATCGAGCCATCTTTCTTCTTAACAAACAACACCGGGGCACCCCACGGTGAGACACTTGGTCGAATGAAACCAAGACCTTGTAATTCTTCCAACTGGGTCTTTAACTCTTTGAGTTCAATAGGGGCCATTCTATATGGAGCCTTGAAAACAGGAGCTGTGCCTGGTGCAAGCTCGATCACAAACTCAATCTCCCTGTCTGGAGGCAATCCTGGCAACTCCTCTGGAAATACATCCAGGAACTCACTCACAACCGGAATAGTCGATGAGTCTTTTGCCTCGGGGTTAGCTAAGCTCAACGCCGCAAAACGAGCAATATATCTACTTTTCAACCCGCAAAAGTGGAATGGTTTTCCTTCTACTGGCTTAAAGAGTACCATTTTCTCAAAGCAAGCTACATGCCCATGATGTGCTGCTAACCAATCCATTCCCAATATAACATCAAAGTCTTGGAATCCAAGGACGATGAGATCAACCGCCAACTCGTGGCTTCCAACTTGGACCACACTATTTCTATACACTTTATCTGCCAATACTGTTTTGCCGAGAGGAGTCGAAATGGCTAACTCCGGTTCTAGCTGACTTGGCTCTACAGAAAAGCCTTCTGAAAAACTCAGCGAGACAAATGAATGAGTAGACCCGGTATCAATCAACACTCGAGCCAAATACTCATTGACTAGTAGGGTTCCTGAAATTTTAACTAGCGGAGTTAATCCATGCATCAACAGTGTATACATGTAGGTATATATACATATATAACATGCCAAGTACGTACACAATCAATTAATACTTAACAGTTTAATTTACGGATAATTAAATAAGCTACAACTACGTACCTAGGACCCGTACTTGGTTAAAGCAACCATTTTAGACTAAGACTAAAGTTTAGTCTTAAACTTGGAACCAGACTCGTTCCCGACTCACTTCCTTCCTAACTTGTTTCCTAACATATGCTCCTGTTAAGCCGTGGTATAAGATTCTAAGTGACCCTAGAGACCTAAAGCCTAAGCTCTGATACCACTTCTGTCGCGACCCAAAACCCACCCTAGGAGTTAGAGTGAACTTTGGACGACTAATCATGGCTTACATGACTTGCTTGACAAACCAACCTGCAAAAACCCACAGAGCATATACAATAGAGGATGACAGCGGAAACATAACTATAAAACACAGCGGAAGTCTAACAACCTCTAAGTATATACACATGGTCCAAGTTTAATACAAAGAAATCAAAACAAAGAAAGTGCGGACATGCCCACCAAAATGCAAGGATATAATCACTCATGCTCACCCACGGCCAATCCACTCAGAATCTAACACCACCTACTGATAACCCTCTACGGGAGGTTCCTCCAAAGGCTCCTCGACGTACTCCTCTTCCACCCATGGACCAGGAGCACAAACATCAAATGGAGCAGTAGCTCCCTCAGAACCAGCCGACATAAGAAGTACGGCTGAGCATGGAATACTCGGCGGGTACCAAATACTAACCAATAGTCATAGCATAAAAATGGCAATACATAAATCAGGAGCAATTCATATATGTTAGACGGAAACAATTCATATCATACAAGGAAGTAAAGCAATTTATAATCATGCTTGTATTTCGTAGAAAGCCGATAAAACCTCTTGAAAACATCGTGCACTTGACTTGGCTTGAAATATAGTTCCGTACTTGAAAGCTTGTCGTTTTGTCTTACATGATCTTGTCGAGCGTGTCGTACGTGTCATGTCATGCATGTCATGCGTGCTTGCTTGTGATCATGTAACTTGTGAGATACACTTGTGAGATATCCTTGTGAGATGCGCTTGAGAGATGCCTTGAGAGGGAAGGGAGACCCTTCTTTATGCAATGCACTTGCGAGGGAAGGGAGACCCTTCTTCATGATATGTATGTACTTGCGAGGGAAGGGAGGCCCTTCTTCATGATATGCACTTGTGAGTGAGGGGAGACCCCTCGTGGAATGTTGGTTCTTGTTTTCTTGTGAAAAGCGAGGTAAAACATATCGTAGGATATGTCCCACCTCTCTAACCATGTTCTTGAAAACCTCGATAAATCATGTCATGCATGCCGTGCTCGTGGGAACCGTGTACATACTTGCATTTAAATTTAAATATGACATTTGGGTAATTTCACAACACATATAACATCAATGATTGAGCAATGTAATATTCATATCATTTAGGGAAAGCAAGAAAACACACTATCATAGGCCCTAGCAATATTCATAATTTATTAGGCATGCATTTCCTAATTTACAACTCATTTTATTCACCTTGGCATTTCATCAAACATGGTGTGTTCATTATTCATTATTCATTTAAACCTAAATCATGCTTTTCTAGGTGAGTTTACTCACATCATAAAGGTGTGTTTATTATGGATACAATGCCCTCCCCATTTTAATCATCACAACACAACCCTTGGCATCCAATCGCCCATTCCATCTCCATTCACCATTCACAACCATCCATCTCATAGCACGTGTAAATGAAAGAAAATCAAAAGAAATAAAGGGAAAAGAGGAACTATAACTAGGAGGGTAGTAAGAAGTACCGACCTTGAAGAAATGAGGAAGAAACCCCTTCCAAAAACGACCGTGAGGTGTTGCCCTAGCTTGGGGAACGCTCTCCACGAGTGCTTGAGCCGTGATCTTGGAGAAAAACCAGACTTGAAGTGATCTAGGGTCTCAAAACCCCTTTGATTCTTCTCCAAAAGCAAAACCCTAGCTTAGGAAACCCTTTCTCCTCTCTTCTAATCCCCCAAATCCTCTAAGTGTTGAGAATGAGCCCTAAAGGCTCGGGTTAAACTCTTAAGGTAAGAGTGAACCGACCAAAAGACCATAATACCCTTACTGAAATTTCTACAAAAACACGAGTGCCGAACACGTTGAGCTGTGAATAGTGCCAAACACGTTGTGCTGTGAATAGTGCCGAACACGTTATGCTGTGAATAGTGCCGAACACGTTGTGCTGTGAATAGTGCCGAACACGTTGTGCTGTGAATAGTGCCGAACACGTTGTGCTGTGAATAGTGCTGAACACGTTGTCCGTTGTCTTATGTACAACATGCCCGTCGTGAACTGTACAACGTACACGTTGTCTGCTGCACGACGTACCCTTTGTTTGTTGCACAACGGATGCACAACGTATACGTTATCAGAGCTAGAGCTACGTTATCAGAGTACGTTGTCTATGCGTTGTCTATGCCTTATCAGAGCACGTTGTCAGAGCACGTTATCAGAGCTACGTCCTTAGTGCCTTCCGAGCTACGTCCTTAGTGCCTTCTGAGCTACGTCCTTAGTGCCTCTCCAGAGCTCGTCCTCAAGTGCATAACCGAGCGATCGATTGCCTGCAGGTCCAGACTGTTTTGGCCATATCTTTTGACTCGTTCGTCCGATTTTGACGATTCAACTTGCGTTGGGTTCGTACATCGAAAAGGAACATTTCTGACATTTCAAAATTTCCAATTTCTTCCTTATTTATTAATTATACCTCTTTAAAGGAAAAATGGCAACGAAAGTGTCATGCATTAAATGTGAAAAGGTCCGGGGCTCTACATAAGCTCTGATACCACCTCTGTCGCGCCCCAAAATACCCCCTAAGAGTTAAGGGATACTTTAGGAGTGACTATACCTACCTGCCAAACCATCCTGTAATGAACAAGGTAAATATAATACTAATACAATGATAATCAGAGCGCGGAAGCTAAACGTGTATGCGGAAGCGTAAACTAACTTTTCTTTCCCTTTAAAGTTCCCAACATAGTATTCCAAGTGAACATATTTATATACAAAACATGTCTAAGTCTACGGTGGACAGGTCCACCTATCAAAACATCAAAATACACAAAACCCTCTCGTTCTCGCCCCTCAACAGTAGTCGAGGTACGGCCGCACGTCGAGGTCTCGGTCCGCCTGGGCCTGCAGGGGGATAGACGGCTCTCTCTCCTCTATATACTCTTCCTCGACCCATGGCTCCCGGTCGAGGGCTCCCTTGGTACCTGTCGACATGAAAGTACGGCTGAGCATGGAATACTCAGCGAGTACAAGCTACTAGCTAACTATAACAAAAATAAACACGCAAAGAGTAATACAATACCAATCATCAATTCAACGCAATAGTAAAATCATAGAATTAAACAATATTAAACATGGAGCCATATTATCATCTTGATGTATGTGCATGAATGCAAAAACCCCGATAAAACTCATGCTTGAAAACCCGTTTCCATGTCTCGGTATGCCTTGTAGAAATCATGTATGCGTGCATGCATGAATGTCTTGTCATCATCTTGTAAACTTGCATCTTGTAACTTGTGAGCCAGAGGCTAGCACCCGAATCTCCCTGGGCTGCCAACCTCCTTGATATTTGGTTTTCTTGTGAGCTAGAGGCTAGTACCTGAATGTCCCTGGGCTACTAACCTCCTTGACAATATGTGATTTTTATTACTTGTTTAGTTTTATTGTGAGCCAGAGGCTAGTACCCGAATCTCCCTGGGCTACCAACCTCCTTGACAATATGTGTTTTGAGGTTTTCTTGTGAGCCAGAGGCTAGTACCCGAATGTCCCTCGGCTACCAACCTCCTTGACATGCAATATTTTCTTGTTGGTTATTATATGCATATGTTCTTGAAATCTCGGTTCATGCTATCATGCGTGCTCGTGTACGTGCCAATATGACAATCATGGGAATGCGGGTAACGAGAGAGATATTGTATTACATTTCAATTCATAGTATAACATGTAAGCATTTAGGTGATCAACATAGCATTTGGTCAAGTCATCATTTACAAAAACATTTACATAAGGCTTACATCCATTTCCTTTATTTAATTCATTTATTCTTGGTTTAGACAGATTATCAACATCCGGTGTGCAACATTTCTAGTAGTTTTTGTTTACCCTTTTAGCGCATATTTTCCATCAATCATCATAGTAGGTTCATTATGTGTAGAATGCCCATCCTCCGTTTTCCTTTTCACACATCACATCCACATCCAACGACATCCAATCACCACAACTCCCATCCACACATCCATATCTCTTTCTTTATCTTGTTTATATTTATTAGGGATGATACATTCCACAAGGAAGAAAACATAATAGCATGAATCACATTTTACATAAAAATAACCTAGATTATTACTAGGGGAAGTTAGTAGGGTGTACTAACCTTGAATCAAGGCTTGATCCTTAGTAGAAACCTTGATTGAAGCTCTAACTTGAAAGAAGAGACCCTTGCTTGAAGAAGGCTTGAGTTGAGGAAGAAACCCCTCTCAAAACGTACGTGAGTTGCTACCCTAGCTTTGGAGAAACGTGCTCCTCATGAGTTGAACCTTGAATTTGGAGAAGAAGCGAGCTTGTGATGATCTAGGGTTTCCAAACCCTTTTGATCTCTTCTCCAAAGCAAATCCTAGGTTAGAAATCTCTTTCTCCTCTCTCTCTAACTCACAAAATCTTCTAAGTAATGTGAATGAAGCCCTAAGGCTCGGGCAAGGCCTTATAAGAAAGGGTTTAACCCCCAAAAGAAGAAATAGCCCTTACTGAAATTTCTGTAAAAATGCGAAGACCGAGCGATTGGTGGTCAAGACCGAGTGATCGGTGCCTAATCGAGCGATCAGTGTTCTGGCTGAGTGATCGGTCAAAAACACACTCTCTGGAAAATTTCCCCATACAAAATTTTTGACCAATCGATAGGTTTTGGACCGATCGATCGCTGAATGGATTGAGCGATCGGTGCTCTACAGGTCAGAACTGTTTTGGCAATATCTTTTGACTCGTTCGTCCAATTTCGACGATTCAACTTGCGTTGGATTCGTCTTTCAAAAACAAACATTGTAGATGTTTCAGAATATCTGATTTCTTCCTTATTTATTAATTAGACTATGAGAAAAACTAATTAGGCACGAAAGTGCTATTCATTAAGTATGGAAAGTCCGGGGTGCTACTTACGTAAGTGGTTTAAAACAAACCATTCAAGATGAAATAGCTTTACACCACGTAGCTTGCCTTGATAGAGCTCACCGGTTGGCTTATAAAGCCGAAGAAAAATTAAGAAGGATATCTTTGAGGAGGTTTGAAAGGCCTACCCGTATTGAAACACCCAAAGGTAAGTGGGTTACATAACCTACCAGTCCTAAGACTCATGTACCCACATCACATGACAAGGCCCGAGCAAGTGGACCAACTCCCGGTTGTTTTCGGTGTGGTGAATGGGGACATCGTGCTTATGAATGTCCTAAGAAAAATGGTGAACATCGTTTAAACTTAATTGATGATATAGATAATGGAGACATTATCTATGACATTAATGATGAGGATGAAGAACCTCAAGAATTATGTGACCCCGATAGTGGAGCGGAAAGTCTTGTTATAAGGAGAGTTTTATCCGCCCCAAAAGGCTTAGAAGATGATCAATGGCTAAGAAATAATATTTTTCATACTTATGGTACTTCTTATGGTTGAAAATGCTTGGTTTTAATTGAGTCGGGTAGTTGTGAAAATATGATTGCTAAGAGCATGATTGAAAAATTAAATTTGAAATGTGAGCCCCATCCAAGCCCATATAGCATCTCTTGGTTTAAAAATGGAAGTGAAGTTCCAATTAATAAAATATGTTTGATTAAGTTTTCAATAGGGAAATATTGTGATGAAATTTGGTTTGATCCCCAGCAGAGTCGCCAGAGCTGTGAGCATGAGATTTTTCCACCCACTTTCACATTATGTGTTTGACTGAGAGTTGCCACCTATTCATTCTAAGGGATAGGTCCCGGGATTTGGATAAGGAAAATGGTCTATCAAAGTTAGAGTAAGCGGTTCGATTAAGTCTTGGGGAAGGTGTTAGGCACCCTAGGACCCCCATTTTATAATGGTTACCTACTCCCTAAATTTAAGCCAAATTTAACCTCAATATTAATTTCAATGCTTAAGTATTTAAACAAATGCTAATCCAAGAAAGACAGGAAGCTAGATGGGCTAGGGTCGAACCCGAGTTGGGTTGCCTACGTACTCACATAGTGAGATCAGACCGAGCATAGTTCTGGCACATGAGCCCGTGCCAAGGCTAGGGGTATGTGTGTGTGTGCGTAGGGTGGTCAAGGTTCTAGCCCAGAGGCTAGGGTTTAATTGACCGGGTTGGTCAAGTGCAAGGTCGGGTATAACCGCAGTTAGAGGGGAGTTAACCATGGTTAGGGGCTAACCAAGGTTAATAAGTCCTAACAAGCATGTTGTTTTGTCTTTTTATATTTTTCTAATTTTTTTGGTATTTTTAGGGATTTTTTCAAAGGGTCAAGCATCTTAACCATGGTTAACAATCAACTGGAGTTGGGTTATTCCAAAATGAATGAGGGGTGCTGTGTATGGTTGACAGATCTTTTTTTTTTTGAAAGACTCTCTAGATCGTGGAGGTGGGGTGATGGTAGATGGTGTAGGATGGAGGCAAGTTTAGGGGAGTTCTTGGCAAGCTTTTGAGTGTCCTACAAAGGTCTTAGATGGAGAGTTGAAGCTTGGAGAAGCTGAGGATTGGAGCTATCCGAATGGGAACAGGATGTGGGTATGTTTTTTTTTTACAGATCTTTTTTTTTCAACAGTGGCTGTGGTGGTCTTTAAATAGGAGATGAGGAGGTGAAGATAAGGCTAAGGGTTACCCTAGGCGTGGGGAGACAAGACAGGAGGGATCAGAGAAGGGGCAGGGGCAGCTGACCAGGCGGGCATGGTCTGTTCACGCGTCCCCTTGACAGGGACGATGAACAGTGCCGTGTTTAAATTTTTTTTTTATTTTTTTATTGGTTGCTTGGGCCCAACCCGTATGTGGGCCTTGCCACATAGGGTTGGTGCCCAATCAAACCCCTTCTCATATTTTTTTTTTTTAATAAATTTTTTTTAACTTTTTTTTTTGTTTACCCTTTTGGACCTAACCACCACACATGTGGGGAAGGCAAAAATGATTTTGCCACTCTAAGAGTTGACTCGCAAATTTTGAATTTTGAAAAGGGGTAATGTGGTCCCACTTGGATTGGGCTTAGTGGGCCCATGATTGGGCCCAAACAAGGTTTTAATTTTTTATTTTTTTTTGGGTTTTCGACTTAAAATGGGTCTTGAGCCCATGGGTCTCTAGTCTAGGGTTTAGACTAGGGTTAAGCTAGGGTTGGACCTAGGGTTAGTCCTAGGGTTAGGCCAAGTTAACTATGGTTAAGTTAATTAACCATAGATAAAATGGGGTATTGACAGTTGCCCCTCTTTGTCGGAGAATATCGAGTTAGCAATTGAATGACAAAGATTGGAATCAACCAATTTTTACACCGAAGCAGATGAGATGAAAGCAAGCATGAAGAGTAAGGGGAGTGAACACACGTCCGCTCCAACGGAGATGAGGTGAAGGTTGATCACACAACTATTTCACCAGAAATGAGGTGAAAATTGATCACACAACCATTTCACCGGAAATGAGGTGAAGGTTGATCACAGAACCGTCCACTGAAGATGAGATGAAGGTTGATTTCAAAACCATTTCACCGGGGTTGAGGTGAAAGTTGATTACACAACCAATTCACCGGAGATTGGGTGAAGGTTAATCACACAACCATTTCACCAGAAATGAGGTGAAGGTTGATCACACAACCATTTCACCGGAAATGAGCTGAAGTTGATCACACAACCATTTCACCGAAAATGAGGTGAGTGAGTGAAGATGAGGTGAAGGTTTATCAAACAACCATGTCACCAGAAATGAGGTGAAAGTTGATCACACAATCATTTCACCGGAGATAAGGTGAATGAGTCGAGATGAGGTGAAGGTTGATCACACAACCATTTCACCAGAAATGAGGGGAAAGTTGATCACACAACCATTTCACTGAAGATAAGGTGAAGGTCAATCACACAACCATCCACCAAAGATGAGATGAAGGTTGATCACACAACCAATTCACCAGAAATAAGGTAAAGGTCAATCACACAACCATCCATTGAAGATAAGGTGAAGGTCAATCACACAACCATCCACTGAAGATTAGGTGAAGGTTGATCACACAACCGTTTCACCGAAAATAAGGTGAAGGTCAATCACACAACCATCCACCGAATATGAGGTGAAGGTTGATCACACAATCATTTCACCGAAAACTAGGTGAAAGTTGATCACACAACCATTCCACCGGAGATAAGGTGAAGGTTGATCCCACAACCATCCACCGAAGATGAGGTGAAGGTTGATCGCACAACTATTGTCACGCCCCAAAATACCCCCTAGGAGTTTAGGGATACTTTAGGTGGACTATACAAACCTGCCAAACCATCCTGTAATGAACAAGATAAATAAGGAAATAAACAATGATAATCAGAGCGCGGAAGCTAAACATAATTTGCGGAAGCGAAAACTAAAATTTTCTTTTCTTTATAATGATCCAAACTGTAGTATTCCAAGTTAACATAAATACAAAACACGTCTAAGTCTAAGGTGGACAAACCCACCTAACAAAATACAAAAGACAAAATACAACTTTGTCTCGCTCAATAGTCATCCCCGTGGGGCCAATGGTCTAAGTCTCTCGCCTCCGCCTGAGGCTCGACTACTAGATCCTCATAAGGTTCCTCCTCGCCATAGTCCTCCTCTATCCAAGGACCCGGATCACAAATGTCGAGAGGGACTCGGGTACCTGCCGACATGAAAGTACGGCTGAGCATGGAATACTCAGCGAGTACAAGCCCCTAACTAACAATGGTAATAACGAACAACATCATATACAAGTAATGGAAGGAGTATAGTTCATAATCATTTCTAGCAACCACATACATAAACATTTTATCAAGTCATAATTATTATGAAACTAAAACATGTCTATGCATCATACAATTTCTCTTTGAGTTGTCCTTTTAATATCTCTTATGAGCCAGAGGTTAGCACCCGCATATCCCTGGGCTACCAACCTCCTTGACAGTACAATACCTTTCTTATGAGCCAGGGGTTAGCACCCGCATGATCCCTGGGCTACCAACCCCCTTGACAGTACAATACACTTCTTATGAGCCAGAGGCTAGCACCCGCATATCCCTGGGCTACCAGCCTCCTTGACAGTACGATACCTTACTTATGAGCCAGAGGTTAGCACCCTTAACCGGGGCTACCAACCTCCTTGACAATATCATTTCCTTTCTTATGAGCCAGAGGTTAGCACCCTTAACCGGGGCTACCAACCTCCTTGACAGTGCAACATTTCCGAGTCCTTTCTTATGAGCCAGGGGTTAGCACCCGCATATCCCTGAGCTACCAACCCCCTTGACAATATCCTCCATCTACATAAGTGCTCGTGCATAGCAATCGTGAAATTATGATGACATATAGCATTTTAACAATTTCCAACTCACATGAGAATTTAAGAAGCGAAATAACACATGCATACAACTTGCCAAATGGGGAACAGTTATGTGACTCATGCTTTCAAATCTTAGTTTATTCATGCATTCTATCAAACATGTGGTATTCAACCTTTTTACCTTTAGTTATTTCATATTTTCTCATTCGAACATTTCATCAAATACTTGGGGTGTGTTCATTATGCGTAATATGCCCTTCCACCATTTTTCCCATCATTCAACACATCACAGCATGGCATCCAATTGCCTCCACTCCTCATCCATTTATACATTCCACCATTTGTTTGTATTATCTTGTTTTTGTTTTAGGGATTTAGCACATACCAACAGAAGAGAGCAATGGGAAAGATCTAACACATATTTACTTAGAAAAGATCCTAGGTTATTACCAAAGTAACTAGGAAGAGTGTACTAACCTTGAAAAGGGAAAGAAAAATCCTTGAGGATGATGTAGAAACGCTGCCCTAGCTTGGAAGAGGTACTCCACACGAGCTTGAGGTTGGATTTGGAGAATCCAAGCCTTTAGAACGGTTCTAGGGTTCTAAAACCCTTGATTCTCTCAAGTGGAAAACCCTAGATGTAAATCCCCCTTCTCTTCTCTTCTTCTCTCTCAAAAACCTTCTAAGTGAGGTGAATGAAGCCCCAAAGGCTCGGGCAAGCCCTTATGGGTAAGGGTTAACACCCAAAAGACGAAAACGCCCTTACTAAAAATTCTGCAAAACTCGATAGATCGAGCGATCGGTGCTTATGACCGATCGATCGGTTGCCTATCGAGCGATCGGTGTTATTGACCAATCGACCGGTCAAAAACTCGCTCTCTGGAAAATTTCCCCATACAAAATTTCTGACCGTGCGACAGCTACCGATCGATCGGTTATGGACCGATCGATCGCTGACTGGACCGAGCGATCGGTGCTCTGTATGTCTGGACTGTTTTGACCATATCTTTTGACTCGCTCGTTGGATTTCGATGATTCAACTTGCGTTGGATCCGTCTTTCGAAAACGAACATTTCTGACGTTTTGGAATTTCCGATTTCTCCCTTATTTATTAATTAGACTACAAAAACAGCCAATTAGCTACGAGGGTGCTATTCATTAAGGATGAAAAAGTCCGGGGTGCTACATTCTCCCCCCCTTACAAAAATTTCGTCCCCGAAATTTGGACGATACATACATGCGTAAAAACTATAACAAAATACAAGGGAATGTCAAGGCCTTAAACAAATAAATGGGGGTACTTTTCTCGTACTTCGGCTTCTCGTTCCCAAGTAGCTTCCTCCCTTGAATGGTGTTGCCATCTTACCAAGACCAAGGGAATGGTCTTGTTGCGCAAGACTTGATCTCGCCTATCCAGGATCTGCACCGGTTGTTCAACTAGGGTGAGGTCCTCTCGGATCTCTATCGGATCAAGCTCGATGACATGAGAAGGATCCGGGATATACTTCCGAAGCATGGAGATGTGAAATACGTTGTGGATCGCCGCCATGTGAGCGGGCAAGGCAACTCGGTAAGCTACCTCACCAACTCGAGTAATGATCTCGAATGGACCCACATATCTCGGGCTAAGCTTGCCTCTTTTCCCGAATCTCATAACCCCCTTGGTTGGTGAAATCTTGACAAAAACGAAGTCACCAACTCGATATTCAAGATCCCTCCTTCGGTTGTCGGCATAGCTTTTCTGTCGGTCTTGTGCGGTCTTCAACCTTTCCCGGATGAGCTTGACTCTATCCGCAGTTTGTTCAATCAACTCGGGGCCCAAAATTTTTCTTTCTCCCACTTCATCCCAATACAACGGAGATCTACAACTCCTTCCGTACAAAGCCTCAAAGGGTGCCATCTGTATGCTTGCCTGGTAACTATTGTTGTAGGCGAATTCCACCAAAGGTAGGTGATCCTCCCAACTTCCCTTGAAGTCTAGCATACATGCACGGAGCATGTCTTCAATAATCTGATTCACTCGCTCGGTTTGCCCATCCGTCTGTGGATGGAAGGCCGTGCTAAAGTCTAGTCTGGAACCCATGGCATCCTGAAAGCTTCTCCAAAACCTGGATGTGAACCTTGGATCCCGGTCTGAGACAATGCTCACTGGCACTCCGTGCAATCGGACTATCTCTTTGATGTACAAGGCAGCTAACTGATTTGAGTTGAATGTAGTCCGATACGGTAAGAAATGGGCGGACTTCGTGAGTCTGTCAACCACAACCCATATCGCATCAGTCTTTTTAACTGTCTTTGGCAACCCCACGATGAAGTCCATAGAGATATGTTCCCATTTCCACTCGGGAATAGGGAGAGACTGCAACAGACCCGTCGGTCTCCTGTGCTCGGCCTTGACTTTTTGGCACACCAAGCATCGGGACACGTACCCCGCTATTTCTCGCTTCATGTTCCGCCACCAAAAGTGCTTCTTCAAGTCCCTATACATCTTGGTACCCCCGGGGTGAACGGTGTACTTGGACCGGTGAGCCTCGTACAAGATTTCTCGCTTAAGCTTCTCATCGGCTGGGACACATACTCTTCCCTTGAAAGTGATAATTCCATCATCCCTCACCGCAAAATCCTTGCTGCCACTTTTAACTGACTGGTCTCGGTAAGACAGTAGCTCGGCATCCATTCCCTGCAACTCCCTGGTCATGCTTAGGATATATGGCCTAACTGTGATGTTAGCCATTACTGGCCCAAAAGTAGGGAGACTAAAACTGATGTCGAGGTTGGATGCATCTTCTAACAACCTCCATTCCCTCAGCATCATGTGCGCCAAAAGTCCAGTGGGCTTCCGGCTAAGAGCATCGGCGACAACGTTCGCCTTGCCCGGATGATATTGAATGGAACATTCGTAGTCTTTCAAAAACTCTACCCATCTCCTCTGCCTTAAATTCAATTCCTTTTGAGAGAACAGGTACTTCAAGCTTTTATGGTCCGTAAATACGTCGAACTGTTCCCCATAGAGATAATGTCGCCAAATCTTCAAGGCAAACACAACCGCGGCGAGCTCTAAATCGTGAGTGGGATAATTCTTCTCATGCTCTTTCAATTGCCTGGAGGCGTAAGCAATGACTTTGCCGTGCTGCATAAGTACACCTCCCAACCCCACGTGCGAGGCATCACTATAAACCACAAAACCACCACTCCCGGATGGCACACTAAGGACGGGGGCCGTGGTGAGGCGTTTCTTCAACTCTTGGAAGCTCGCTTCGCATCTGTCGCTCCAACTAAACTTAGCATTCTTTCTCGTCAGGTAAGTGAGAGGTGCAGCCAAACTGGAGAATCCCTCCACGAATCTCCGATAATAGCCTGCCAACCCAAGAAAACTACGTATCTCTGTGACGCTCTTGGGTCTCTCCCATATCATAACTGCCTCTATCTTTGCCGGGTCAACAGAAATACCCTCGGCCGACACTACGTGGCCTAGGAATGCCACCTTCTCCAACCAAAATTCACACTTGCTTAACTTAGCGTATAGCCTATGCTCTCTCAATATCTCCAGAGCAAGACGAAGGTCTCGTGCGTGATCTTCCCGTGTCTGGGAATACACCAAAATGTCATCTATGAACACAATCACACATCGATCCAAGTACGATCGGAACACCCGGTTCATCAAATCCATGAACGCCGCCGGTGCATTCGTCAGCCCAAAAGGCATGACAAGGAACTCGTAGTGCCCATACCGAGTCCTGAAAGCCGACTTCGGAACATCTGCCGCCTTGATCTTTAACTGATGATACCCCGATCTAAGATCAATCTTGGAGAAAAATCTCGCTCCCTTCAGTTGGTCAAACAAGTCATCTATCCGAGGCAAAGGATAACGATTCTTAATAGTTATCTTGTTCAACTGCCGGTAATCTATGCACATTCTCATTGACCCGTCTTTCTTTTTCACAAAGAGGACCGGAGCTCCCCATGGTGACACGCTTGGTTGGATGAAACCAAGTTGTTGTAACTCCTCAATTTGCTTCTTTAATTCCTCAAGCTCTATTGGGGCCATTCTATATGGTGCCCTTGAAATCGGAGAGGTGCTTGAAGTAAGCTCTATAGCGAACTCAATCTCCCGATCCGGAGGCAATCCGGGAAGTTCCTCTGGAAACACATCCAAGAACTCACTCACGACCGGAATGACCGAGGAGTTTTGTGCTTCTGGGTTTGCTAAGCTCAAAGCTGCGAGGCGAGCAATGTCTCTTTCCCTCAACCCTCGAAAGTGAAATGGCTTAACTCCCATCGGCTCAAAGTTCACCATCTTCTCGAAACATGCCACATGTCCGTGGTGAGCCGATAGCCAATCCATACCAAGTATGACATCGAAATCTAAGTCTTGGAAGTCCAGGATGATGAGGTCGGCTAACAACTCATTCTGTCCCACTTGGACTACACAGTCCCTATATATACGGTCCGTGTCCACTGACTTGCCGAGCGGTGTGGAGATGGTTAATTCATGCTTCAACTGACTGGACTTGGTTGGAAATCCTTTCGCAAAGCTAGGCGATACAAAGGAATGAGTGGATCCTGTGTCGATCAACACTCGAGCTAGGCATTCATTCACTAATAACGCGCCTGTGTGATTAATTAAATTCACGTTAATAGATTTCACGCAATAACACATAAGTATAGGTAGCATGTCATACATATAAGCAATCACATTACATAATAACAGCCAATTACAACTCGAAACTTTAGCATGATAGCGTACCTTGCACGACATCGTCAGATGCACGTGCATCCCGTTCCGACAAGGCAAAAACTTGACCCTGGTTTGCCCTACGAGGTGGTGGAGTGGATAACGTGGGTCGTGAAGGCCTAGACGCAGAAGCCTGTGAGGATCCCGACTGGGAATCCTGACGAACTGGGGGCCTACTCCCTTGGGGTTGGATAGGCTGCAGCTGCCTGCGTGGGCAATCCCTGACCATGTGGTTCACATCTCCACAGTGAAAGCACCCACCGGAAATCCTCCGACATTCACCAATCCGGTGACTCCGACCACAATAGGAGCACTCCTCAAATGCCGATGAGGATGAAGGTGGAACATATCGGGTGGCCTGTGAAAGTGTGGGACGAGGTACCGGTATAGTGGTAGGCCGAGATACCTGTGATGTCAAGGGAGGCCTCTGTGACCGTATTGGCTTGGATGCCTGATATGGGGCTGCCCTAGCCCTCTTCTCTGCTGACCCCGAACTACTCGATTGGCCTCGAGCCACATCCCTTCTCTTGAAGAATTCTTCCGAATTCTTCTCGGCAAGCTTCGCCTTGCTCACAACCTCTCCCCAGGTAGCCACCTGGAACATCGAGACCCTGTCTCTAATGGAGGGTTTCAATCCCCGCTCAAATTTCCTGACTCGCATATGCTCCGATGCAATTAGGTGAGGTGCGAATCTCGACAACTCCACGAAGGTAGCCTCATAATCGGCCACACTCAACTCTCCTTGTTCAAGAGTCATGAATTCAATCTCCTTCTGTTCTTTGACAGTTGCTGGAAAATACTGCTTATAGAAGACATCCAAAAATTCCGGCCATGTCCACGGCTCCCCCGCCCTGGTGGACTCCCTCTGTCTCTGTGCGGCTCTCCACTAATGCTCGGCCGCACCTTCCATCACGAAGGTGGCCCAGTCCACTCTCTGTTCATCCGTGCAGTGGAGCGCTCTAAAAATCTTTTCCAATTGCATCACCCATGCCTCGGCGACCATGGGGTCAGTAGTACCGAAGAAGGTAGGAGGACGCAATCTCCTAAATGCCTCCAATCCTGAAGCATGGTGTGCCGGAGGTGGCGGAGGCGTAGAAGGAGTAACGGCAACCGGCCTTGCTGCTAACATAGCCAAGGTCTCGGCTATAGATGCAAAAGCTTGGGCAAAATCGGGTTGTTCGTCACCGGAAGGGGCATCACTTCCACTTCCCCTCGTATTGTATCCGCGACCCCGAGCACCGCGTCTCATGATGTGATCCTGAGAACGACAGTACCACATGAGTCTAACTTGGATACGCATTTAATACAATTTCGCAATTCACTTAATACATATTCATCAGACATATTTAATAAGCACAATACAATTTAAGCACACATGGTATACAACATCATATCATAACATACATGTCGTGTTCCTAGCGTAGGATTCTAAGTTTGGTTGAAGTTCAACCTATTTTGACTAAGACTAACTTGTTAGTCTATACTTGGAATACAACTCTTTCCTACACCTAATGCCTTGTTCAATTATGGTATCTAGAACTAAGCGACCCTAGGGACACTAATGCCTAGAGCTCTGATACCACCTCTGTCACGCCCCAAAATACCCCCTAGGAGTTTAGGGATACTTTAGGTGGACTATACAAACCTGCCAAACCATCCTGTAATGAACAAGATAAATAAGGAAATAAACAATGATAATCAGAGCGCGGAAGCTAAACATAATTTGCGGAAGCGAAAACTAAAATTTTCTTTTCTTTATAATGATCCGAACTGTAGTATTCCAAGTTAACATAAATACAAAACACGTCTAAGTCTAAGGTGGACAGACCCACCTAACAAAATACAAAAGACAAAATACAACTTTGTCTCGCTCAATAGTCATCCCCGTGGGGCCAATGGTCTAAGTCTCTCGCCTCCGCCTGAGGCTCGACTACTAGATCCTCATAAGGTTCCTCCTCGCCATAGTCCTCCTCTATCCAAGGACCTGGATCACAAATGTCGAGAGGGACTCGGGTACCTGCCGACATGAAAGTACGGCTGAGCATGGAATACTCAGCGAGTACAAGCCCCTAACTAACAATGGTAATAACGAACAACATCATATACAAGTAATGGAAGGAGTATAGTTCATAATCATTTCTAGCAACCACATACATAAACATTTTATCAAGTCATAATTATTATGAAACTAAAACATGTCTATGCATCATACAATTTCTCTTTGAGTTGTCCTTTTAATATCTCTTATGAGCCAGAGGTTAGTACCCGCATATCCCTGGGCTACCAACCTCCTTGACAGTACAATACCTTTCTTATGAGCCAGGGGTTAGCACCCGCATGATCCCTGGGCTACTAACCCCCTTGACAGTACAATACACTTCTTATGAGCCAGAGGCTAGCACCCGCATATCCCTGGGCTACCAGCCTCCTTGACAGTACGATACCTTACTTATGAGCCAGAGGTTAGCACCCTTAACCGGGGCTACCAACCTCCTTGACAATATCATTTCCTTTCTTATGAGCCAGAGGTTAGCACCCTTAACCGGGGCTACCAACCTCCTTGACAGTGCAACATTTCCGAGTCCTTTCTTATGAGCCAGGGGTTAGCACCCGCATATCCCTGAGCTACCAACCCCCTTGACAATATCCTCCATCTACATAAGTGCTCGTGCATAGCAATCGTGAAATTATGATGACATATAGCATTTTAACAATTTTCAACTCACATGAGAATTTAAGAAGCGAAATAACACATGTATACAACTTGCCAAATGGGGAACAGTTATGTGACTCATGCTTTCAAATCTTAGTTTATTCATGCATTCTATCAAACATGTGGTATTCAACCTTTTTACCTTTAGTTATTTCATATTTTCTCATTCGAACATTTCATCAAACACTTGGGGTGTGTTCATTATGCGTAATATGCCCTTCCACCATTTTTCCCATCATTCAACACATCACAGCATGGCATCCAATTGCCTCCACTCCTCATCCATTTATACATTCCACCATTTGTTTGTATTATCTTGTTTTTGTTTTAGGGATTTAGCACATACCAACAGAAGAGAGCAATGGGAAAGATCTAACACATATTTACTTAGAAAAGATCCTAGGTTATTACCAAAGTAACTAGGAAGAGTGTACTAACCTTGAAAAGGGAAATAAAAATCCTTGAGGATGATGTAGAAACGCTGCCCTAGCTTGGAAGAGGTACTCCACACGAGCTTGAGGTTGGATTTGGAGAATCCAAGCCTTTAGAACGGTTCTAGGGTTCTAAAACCCTTGATTCTCTCAAGTGGAAAACCCTAGATGTAAATCCCCCTTCTCTTCTCTTCTTCTCTCTCAAAAACCTTCTAAGTGAGGTGAATGAAGCCCTAAAGGCTCGGGCAAGCCCTTATGGGTAAGGGTTAACACCCAAAAGACGAAAACGCCCTTACTAAAAATTCTGCAAAACTCGATAGATCGAGCGATCGGTGCTTATGACCGATCGATCGGTTGCCTACCGAGCGATCGGTGTTATTGACCGATCGACCGGTCAAAAACTCGCTCTCTGGAAAATTTCCCCATACAAAATTTCTGACCGTGCGACAGCTACCGATCGATCGGTTATGGACCGATCGATCGCTGACTGGACCGAGCGATCGGTGCTCTGTATGTCTGGACTGTTTTGACCATATCTTTTGACTCGCTCGTCGGATTTCGATGATTCAACTTGCGTTGGATCCGTCTTTCGAAAACGAACATTTTTGACGTTTTGGAATTTCCGATTTCTCCCTTATTTATTAATTAGACTACAAAAACGGCCAATTAGCTACGAGGGTGCTATTCATTAAGGATGAAAAAGTCCGGGGTGCTACAACTATCCACCGGAGATGAAGCAAAGCAATGATGGGTATAGGATTAGCGTCACTAGAGGCTGTAAATGACATCCGGTCACACGACCGTATCCACATACTCCTCGATTGGTGAACTAAAAGAGCAAGATGAAAGGTGTTAAGTATAAGACTAACATTACTGGAGGCCACAACTGGCATCCGGTCACACGACCGTGTCAGTATACTCCTTGATTAGTGAGCTAGCCGAGCAGAACTGGGGAATGATGAGTGTGAGATAGCGTAGACAACCGCCTGATTGTCTCACTGAGGTAGGATGTAAGATAGTGCAGACAACCGCCCGATTATCTCACTGGGGTAGGATGCAAGATAGTGCAGACAACCGCCTGATCGTCTCACTGGGGTAGGATGGAAGATAATGCAGACACCTGCCCGATTGTCTCACTGGAAGAGAAAAGCAGGGTAATGTAGATAACCACCCGATTGTCTCACTGGAGAGTGATATAAGGTAGTGGTTAGGAACTAGAGGGAGTTCCGAAGATAATGAAAGCAAGTTTGTGAAGCAAGATGAGTTGAATATGAGGAATGAGAGTGGTGACCCTGAGTCTTAACACGAATCCTTGCCTCTTTGCACATATAGAGTCTGATGGACCTAAATTGACCCCCGACTCGGCTGATTTGATTGTTGGTACTTGCCCCTCGAAACATATTGATCTGCTTCAAATATTTGTGTCATCCAGAATGATCTGTTGACTTTGCCTTGCCCTAGTTCTAGTGTTTTCCTTGCACCAGCGAGAGTGAACAATCGACTTTGAACTGACTCTACTGGGGGTTTAAACTTGACTGATTACTGATGGGAGCAACTTGTCAAAAAGACTGATGGGTTGATTGTCAAAATGACATGAATGACTTGTTAAAAGGACAGGTGAATTGACGAAACGTGGTTTGGCTAGAAACAAGATAAGACTCAAATTTACTGTTTCAGCATGGGTAGGCACCCTATGATCCTTGTTCATTGTTGGTATAGAACCAGCTTTTGCGCTTTATCCTTTGATGAAGCTTTGTTTCACTTTTTGACCGGGTACTTTTTTTTTTTTTGGGAACATGATTACCCTATATTGTGAACATTTGCTGTGTTATGACCGAACTTGATTTCAGGCTGCCTACGTACCCAAATAGGGATCAGGTCAAGATGTAGTTTCGCTAAAAAGCCACTTGATGTTGTGCTGGTTGTTCTTCTTTTGCATTGTTCTGTGACTTTCATAGGGTGCCTTTGTATAGGACTTGAAAGATAGGCTCAACGGTCTAACTAGTGGATATATGTAGCATGGGTAAGCGAGGTATTAAAAGAGGTATCAACAGATGGCCTCCTATCATTTCCTTGATTGGTCAAGAGCATGTATGATCATTGCATCGTCCTTTATCTCAATTGATGGACATTTGATGGCTCAAAGAGGTCTTCAATTCTTGTATTGCTTTTTTTTCTTTTTTTTTTCAGGTTTGTTCAATCTCGGAAAAGCATCTATTAATTTGAGTGATCCACCTTTGTCAAATTATTCCTTATAGGTATTAGAAACTAGTTCAGTTCCCAAATTAAGCATTTCAGAGCATAAAGGGAATTTAATTTAAAAGAGTCATTTCATTAAGGTATTATCGGGTGAACAGACTCGACTCGACAAAAGACAATTGAGACAAGGGCCATTGGCCACTGACCTGAATACACAGCAACTTAAGTAAGGGCCACTGACTGACTGGACTGATGATAAAGAGACTGACATAGGCCACTGTGGCCGACTGCAAGATAAAAAGAAGAGATAGACATAAACACTGATACATGACCAAAAAGAGAATTACTTAAAGTTCGACTGTAGATACTGGCTGAAGCGCCTTAACTTCCAAGCGTAGCATGGTTGGGCAAAGGAACCTGAGTGATGTCAACATTCCCTAGTGCAAAGCAAATTACATCTGTCTCCAACAGGTCCTGGACAACATGTTTGAAATCATAGCATCGATCCGTAGGATGCCCTGGTGACTGGTGATATCCGCAATGCTGATCCGGCCTATATCCTTTCGGGGAGAACCGTCGGTGGAGGTTGGGGATCCTTCAGGGTGATCAATTTCTTGTTCAGCAAGAACGGGAGGAGTGCTGTCAAGGAGTATGGGATCGGGGTGAATGCCCGATTTCTTTTTTGTTCAATTGTCATCTGATGAGAGAGGAGTCTTCTTTGATTCTGTTGAGCTTGTTGAGGCTGCCGTGGTTGTGGTGGCTGTCGAGGTTGTTGAGGGGGGTTGGGGACTTGAATCTTCGTGACCATTTGTCCATCATTTTCTCTTCTTCTACTATATTTTCTTGGAGGCAGGGGAGCACGGGAAGAGGATGCACCCTTTGATCCTTATAACATGTCGAATGCTCCTATATCATCCATCGTTGCTTCAATCCGAGCACCACATTTGGCCATGGTGCTAAAGTCAGAGATCGGTTGTGCTGCCAGGAGAGTCTTGAGTGGATGTTTGAGGGTGCGGAGAAAGGTCGTCACTTGCTCCTCCTCGGGTAAAGGGGTGCTCATCTTTCCGGCCATTTCTCTCCACTGAACAGAGTATTCAATGAAGGTCTCGTTATCCCTCTGGGACATCTTTTCCAAATCTACCCTCTGCGGGACTAGATCGATGTTGTAGGAGTACTTGACCAAAAATGTCTCACAGAGACCCTCCCAAGTTCTGACTTTGTTTGGATCTACCTTAGTGAACCACTGCAGGGCTGCCCCTTTTAGACTCTTCTAAAATAGTTGTACCAGCAACTTATCATCATGTTCCAACTGGAGCAACTCTCCATGGTAAACTCTTAAGTGCGTCTCGGGGCATCCCTTCCCGTTGTACGTCTCAAAATCAGGTATCTTAAAATCCCGAGGCAATTGAATCCCTGGGTGCATGCACATGTCCCTAAAATCTGTAGATTTACGGGTTCCTTGAACTGTCCTCACCAGCTCTTGCAACTTCTCAATTCCTTCTTTGTAAGCATCAGGAATCTGTGCTGAACTGGAGGATATGTGAGCGGACCCGGTATGGGGTTCATTGCCAGCTCTGGCTTCTTCCTCCTCAAACTGGTCTATGATGGGTGGTGTGACGCGGGGAATGGGTTGTGGTTGGATCGGTGGAGGTGGTATGTTGAAAGTGAATTCTGGCGGTGGATGACTAGGTGGTGGAGGGATGTTGAGGGTATGTAGCTGTTGTGGTAGAACTGGTGGTGGAATGTTGATAATAGGTGGCGAAGGGATAAGAGTGGTAACATGTGGCGGATTGGGTAGTGACGGGCTTGACGTATCAGCCAGTGGGTGATTGGAGGAGGAGAAAGCATGAGTTATGGCCCGCATAAAATCTTGTACAATGTTCTTTAAGTCTTTGATGCTCTGGGCATTCTTGGCACTCTTGCCTCAAGATTCGGGACTTGTGGTTGTTGCGATGTCGGTGTGTCAGGATCAGTCTCATGGCCATCTATTTGTTCCATATCTGTAATTGGTGTGACTCAGGGTTTGCTCCTGAAAGGATGGAATGATATGGAATAAGAGCTGGAATAGAGAAGAATGAGGGAAGATTGACAAACATGCAAATGACTTAACACAGTTGAATTGATATAGAGACAATGCCCCTAGTCTGGAAGCATAAAATGACATGCAAGAGGGAAGATTTTTTATATTCTTTATTGGGTGTGACAAGGCATATGTGATCCAATAGGGCAGACGGACGGATGTCCGACATGCTTTAACTGGGTTATTGGGAACCGAGGGCCTATCAGGTTAAAGTTGAGGGTAGGTCTGGCGAAGACCTATCTACTAGGGATTTGACCCCCATATGCTGTGCCGAGATGCCGGGTAGGGTGTGTTTTATTACAAGCACAACAAAAGGCTCAATACATGCCTCCTAAATGGGTGTTTATCTGGACAGAGTACCCTGACATTTAACCACGGTTAAGGGGACAGGTATAGGGTATAAGCAGGTTAGGGTTTACAGTATCCCTCCAAGTGGGCTGTTTATAAACTATACCATAACCTAGTTTATATGTATGCATGCAGGGGTAATGCAAGGGTGTTCCTAAAAGGATAAGGGTCACTTAACACTGTATATGCGACTCCCTTGAAAATGGACGATTGGTGTAAGCGGGAGCGTTCAGAACCGTTTCCTGAGGATAGTCACCTAACAGGCAAAGTTCGATGGATCTCCAAGACTGTTAAGCCCCTGTCACTGAGGATAGTCATCCAGCAGCCGTAAGCGTAATAAGCCTATCTAATGGGTATTGGGTTGATTACACTACTATGCTATGTATGAAAATGCACTGTACAAGAATTGACGCGATCCAAAACCCACCCTAGGAGTTAGAGTGAACTTTGGAAGACTAATCATGACTTGCTTGACAAACCATCCTACAAAAATCCACAGAGCATATACAAAAGAGGACATAAATAGCAGAAACATACTCTAACATAGCACAGTGGAAGACTTAACCAACCTCTATGTATATATATGTGATCCAAGTTATACAAAAAGATACACAAAAGAAAGTGCAGACAGGCCCGCCAAAATACATGAACATATATCTCTCAACTCACCACAGCTATTCACTCAGAATCTACCACCTCTAATAATAACCCGCTACAGGAGGTTCCTCTATGGGTTCCTCGACATACTCCTCCTCCATCCAAGGGCTCGGAGCACAGATTTCAAAAGAAGCAGTCGCTCCGCAGTCACCTGCCGACATAAGAAGTACAGCTGAGCATAGAATACTCAGCGGGTACCAAATGCTAATCAACAGTCATAGCAAAACCATAGCAGTATAGAAAACAGGAAGCAGTTCACATATATAAAGCAGGAACAATTCATATCATCACAAGAAAGTAAAGCAGTTTGTAATCATGCTTGCATTTGTAAAAGCCGATAAAATCCTTGAAAACATCGTGCACTTGACTTGACTTAAAACACCCTTTTCGTGCTTGAAAACTTGTCTTGCTTGATCATGTCGAGCGTGTCATATCATGCGTGTCATGCGTGCTTGCTTGGAATTTAAACAATGATCATGCTACTTGTGAGGGAAGGGAGACCCTTCTTCCTAAATGCTCATGCTTGCCATGTTATGTTCCATGCTTGCTTGGAAAATAAACTACTTGTGAGGGAAGGGAGACCCTTCTTCCTAAATGCTCATGCTTGCCATGTCATGTCTCATGCTTTCTTGGAAAATAAACTACTTGTGAGGGAAGGGAGACCCTTCTTCCTAAATGCACTTGCGAGGGAAGGGCAATCCTTCTTTATGATATGTACTTGCGAGGGAAGGGAGACCCTTCTTTATGCATGATAGTCTTGTTCTTGCCAAAAGTGAGGTAAAACATATCGTAGGATATGTCCTACCTCTAATTCTCGTTCTTGAAAAACCTCAGTAAATCATGTCATGCATGCCGTGCTTGTGGAATCGTGTGCATACTTGCATTTGAATTTACTTATGACAATTGGGTAATTCAAAATACATATAACCTCAATAATTTGAGCAAGTCAATGTTCATGCAATTTAGGGAACACAAGAAAGCACACTATCATAGGCCCTAGCAACTTCCATAAGTAATTAAGCATGCATTTCTTAATTTACAACTCATTTTATTCACCTTGGCAATTCATCAAACATGGGGTGTGTTCATTATTTATTAAACCTACATGATGCTTTTCTAGGTGGATTGATGCCCACATCACACATGTATGTTCATTATGGATACAATGCCCTCTCCATTTCGTTCATCACAATCACACACACGGCATCCAATCGCCCATTTACATCCAACAACCATCCATTCATCCCATTAGGTTCATACATTAGAGAAACTATAAAGAAAAAGGGAAGAAAAGGGGTAAGAACTAGGAGGGTAGTAAAAGGTACCGACCTTGCCAAAAACGTGTGTGAGTCGCTGCCCTAGCTTCGAGAGCGTAGTCCTCACGAGCTTGAACCTTGAACTTGAAGGAAAACGAGCTTGAAATGATCTAGGGCCTTCAAACCCCTTTGATTTCTTCTTCAAAGCAAACCCTAGGTTTAGAATCTCCTTCTCCTCTTTCTCTATCTCTCAAAATAACCTAAGTGATGTGAATGGAGCCCCCAAGGCTCGGGCTAAGCCTTTAAGGCATGAGTGAAACGCCCAAAAGATGAAAACGCCCTTACTGAAATTTCTGCAAAAATGCAAAGACCGAGCGATTTGTGGTTATGACCGATCGATCGGTTACTTGCCAAGCGACCGGTGATATTGACCGAGCTCTCAGTCAAAAACAAGCTCTCAGGAAAATTTCCCCGTACAAAAAAGTTGACTAGTCGATAGCCTCCGATCGATCGGTTGTGGACCAATCGATCGCTACAATGGACCGAGCGATCGGTGGTCTGCAGGTTTTTGACACTGAGTCCATTTTTCACCCATTCCTACTATTTGGACCCATTCTACTTCTATTCTAACATCTTCTAAACTTGACTAGGACCTCTTTAAAGCTTATAGGCTTTATTAAATAATTTATCTAATTAATTATAGCATTCTTGACACAATTCCATCGAAGTTTCAAATTCTCATTTTATGAAATAGAGATTACAAGACACCATGCCTTCACACACATCCCAAGGCATATAAAAAAAATTTTGGGATTCTACAAGAATCGTCTAAGAGATATAAAAAATTAGCATTCAATTAAAGACTTTGGCATTTTGATTAATGTTGAGATTAATTTGACTTAGATTTAGGTTTTGGCTTGAACCCTTCCCCAGCAGAGTCGCCAGAGCTGTGAGCATGAGATTTTTCCACCCACTTTCACATTATGTGTTTCACTGAGAGTCGCCACCTATTCATTCTAAAGGATAGGTCCTGAGATTTGGATAAGGCAAATGGTCTATCAGAGTTAGGGTAAGTGGTTCGATTAAGTCCTAAGAAGGTGTTAGGCACTCTAGGACCCCCATTTTACAATGGTTACCTACTCCCTAAATTTAAGCCAAATTTAACCTCAATATTAATTTCAATGCTGAAGTATTTAAACAAGCGCTAATCCAAGAAAGATAGAAAGCTAGATGGGCTAGGGTTGAACCCAAGTTGGGTTGCCTACGTACTCACATAGTGAGATCTGACTGAGCGTAGTTCTAGCACATGAGCCCGTGCCAAGGCTAGGGGTGTGTGTGTGTGTGCATAGGGTGGTCAAGGGTCTAGCTCGGAGGCTAGGGTTTGATTGACCGGGTTGGTCAAGTGCAAGGTCGGGTCTAACCGCAGTTAGAGGGGAGTTAATTATGGTTAGGGGCTAATCAAGGTTAATAAGTCCTAACAAGCATGTTTTTTTGTCTTTTTATATTTTTATGATTTTTTTGGTATTTTTGGGGATTTTTTCAAAAGGTCAAGCATCTTAACCACGGTTAACAATCAACTGGAGTTGGGTTAACTCTAGTTAAAGGGGCTAGACAGGGAAAAAATTGCCACAAGAGATCACTTTAGGCTTTTTGGGATATTTTGGATTTTTCTATCATTTTTTTAGATTTTTTCTGGTTAGGGATTTTTTAAGCATGGTTAAGGGTTCGGCTCGGTCCCAAGGTGGGGTTGACTATAGTTAAGGGTCCTAATCATGGTTGAACTGATCTTGGAAGACCATTTTGAAATCCAGGGAATTTTTATGATTTTTTGATTAATTTTTCAAAATTTTTGGGTCATGAGCTGCTTTACCATGGTTAAATTTTAACCATAGGTGGATTTAACCATGGTTAAGGGTCCGGTTTGGTCGAAAGTGGGCCTAGGGACCATGACAGGGCCTAGATTGACCTCCTACCCAGCTTGACCCCTCACAAAGGTCTGAAATTACCAAAAAACCAAAACGCCAAACACATTTTTAACCATGATTAGCGTGGGTTTAACCATGGTTAACGAGGGAAGCCTGAATTCTAGGGAAGAAATTGGACCTTTGTTGGGCCCAAAAGGAGGTCGGATGTGGGCCTCGTAGAGGCCCAAAGTCGCCTCATTGAACTGTTCTGCACACTGTCACCCACTTTGGGGTTGATTTAACTATGGTTAATGGTGGAGTTAGGAACCGAAATCGCACAGGGGGGTAGCTGAGAGTGTGGAGAGTCCAACCATGGCCTTGGTCTTGACCAGGGCCCAACCTAACCATGGTTAAAAGTGAGTTACATGTGGTGTCCCAAAACTGTTTTTGTTTTTGCAGAAATTTTTTTTTGAAAACTTTTTTCTTTTTTGGTATGTTGTTTGGGTGCTAAAACTAGGGAAAATCAGGGGGTTCGTCATGGATTGAGGACCCCCCAAACCCCGTGGGAACTCCGTATGCAATGGTGGTGGGAGTGGTGAACCCGTGGCTATTGCCTCAAGGGGGTACCCCCCATCTATGAAGAAGATGAAAGGGGGAACCCTATCCTCGGCCTAGCATGCTGCTGAGGCTAAAAAATTGTAAAATGGGACCCCTGGAATGGGACCAGGGGTCCCTTACAAAGCTAATAACAAGAAACAAAAGTAGGGGAAGGGTGAGGAGTACTAGGTGAGGTGTGGAGTATTCCACAATGGATGGGGGTGCTATGTATGGTTGACAAATCTTTTTTTTTTGAAAGACTCTCTGGACCGTGGAGGTGGGGTGATGGAAGATGGTGTAGGATGGAGGCAAGTTTAGGGGAGTTCTTGGCAAGCTTTTGGGTGTCCTACAAAGGTCTTAGATGGAGAGTTGAAGCTTGGAGAAGCTGAGGATTGGAGCTTTCCGAATGGGAATAGGATGTGGGTATGTTTTTTTTTTTGCAGATCTTTTTTTTTCAACGGTGGTTGTGGTGGTCTTTAAATAGGAGATGAAGAGGTGAGGATAAGGCTAAGGGTTACCCTAGGCGTGGGGAGACAAGGCAGGAGGGATCAGAGAAGGGGCAGGGGTAGCTGACCAGGCGGGCATGGTTTGTTCACGCGTCCCCTTGACTGGGACGATGAACAGTGCCGTGTTAAATTTTTTTTTTTTTTTTTGATTTGTTGCTGTTTGGTTGCTTGGGCCCAACCCGTATGTGGGCCTTGCCACATAGGGTTGGTGCCCAATCAAACCCCTTCTCATTTTTTTTTTTTATAAATTTTTTTGTTTTTTTTTTTGTTTACCCTTTTTGGCCTAACCACCACACATGTGGGGAAGGCAAAAATGATTTTGCCACTCTAAGAGTTGACTCCCAAATTTTGAATTTTGAAAAGGGGTAATGTGGTCCCACTTGGATTGGGCTTAGTGGGCCCATAAATTTTTTTTTTTTGGGTTTTGGACTTAAAATGGGCCTTGAGCCCGTGGGTCTCTAGTCTAGGGTTTAGACTAGGGTTAGGCTAGGGTTGGACCTAGGGTTAGGCCAAGTTAACTATGGTTAAGTTAATTAACCATAGTTAAAATGGGGTGTTGACAGTTTTACCTATGGATGCATGTCATTTATTACTTGGGTGTCTATGACAATTCGATCGAAAAGTACATCATAATGGAGAAAAGAATACTTATACCCTTTCTCTTGGTGGGGTAAAGTATACTTTGACTCCTCTCAAGAACATGACTTCTCAAGCTCTTAAAGAGGAAAAGACCAATCTTTTGATTTTAAAATCATTTCAAAAGTCTTATAAGGAGACCTCTTTAGCTTATGCTCTCATTGGCCGAGAAATTAATCAAGAGAAAAAGAGTGAAGTACCTAGTTGCATGGTAGAACTCTTAAATGAATTTTCCGACATCACTCCGGAAGAGTTACCAGATGGCTTACCACCAATGCGTGACATCCAACACTGAATTGATTTGGTTCCGAGTGCCACCTTACCTAACTTACCACATTATAGAATGAGTCCAACAGAGCACGCCGAACTTCAAAGACAAGTAGAAGGTTTGTCAAAGAAAGGACTCATTCAAGAAAGCCTAAGCCCATGTGCGGTGCCGGCTCTTCTTACTCCAAAGAAAGATGGGAGTTGGAGAATGTGTGTTGATAGTCGGGTCATTAACAAAATTACGGTGAAATATAGATTTCCCATACCTCGACTTGATGATTTATTTGATATGTTACATGGTGCAAAAATATTTTCTAAAATTGACCTTAGAAGTGGGTACCACCAAATTCGTATCTAAGCGGGTGATGAATGGAAAACCGCCTTTAAAACCCGTGAAGGACTTTATGAGTGGCTTGTAATGCCATTCGGACTATCAAATGCACCTAATACCTTCATGAGACTTATGACCCAGGTGCTCAAATCATTCATTGGAAAATTTATTGTTGTATATTTTGATGATATCCTTATATTTAGCTCTTCTTGTGATGAACATATTAATCATGTACGTCAAGTTTTACAAGTTTTGCGTAGGGAAAAGCTTTATGTTAATCTTAAGAAGTGCTCATTCATGGCAGAGAGTGTAACCTTCTTGGGCTACGTTGTCTCATCACAAGGTATCAAAGTAGATGAAGGGAAGGTTAAAGCCATTATAGAATGGCCAGCTCCAAGATCAATCACCGAAGTGCGAAGCTTTCATAGATTGGCAACATTCTACTAGCGATTCATCAAGGATTTTAGCACCGTCGTTGCCCCCATGACCAATTGCTAAAGTCTAAAGAGTTTGTTTGGACTCAAGAGGATGAAGAAAGTTTTAATTTTATTAAACAAAAATTGGTTGAAGCACCCATACTTGCCTTACCCAATTTTGAGGAGATATTTGAAGTAGGGTGTGATGTATCCCACATAGGGATTGGGGGCGTCTTAAGCTAAAAGGGGCACCCAATCGCCTACTTTAGTGAGAAACTCAACAATGCTAGGATGTGTTACTCTACTCATGACCTTGAGTTTTATGCCGTGGTACAAGCCTTAAGGTTTTGGCATCACTACTTAATTCATAACGAGTTTGTATTATACTCCGATCATGAGGCCCTTCGTTTCCTTAATGCTCAAAAAAGACTTAATGCTAGACATGGTAAGTGGGTCTCTACTTTGCAGCAATATGACTATGTGATCCGCCACAAATCTGGCACAATGAATAAAGTAGCAGATGCACTTAGTTGAAAGCTTTGTCTTCTTAAAATAATGAGTTTTGAGGTCATTGGGTTTGACCTTTTACCAGAAAATTATGAGACCGACCCATGTTTAGGTAAGATTTGAGAAGAGTGCAAAAATGGGCAAAATGATAATTTTACAATTGTGGAAGATTATCTTTTCAAAGGAAATCAATTTTGCATTCCCCAAGGATCTCTAAGGGAACAAATTATATCCGAGCTACATGGTGGTGGCTTAGGAGTACATTTTGGTAGGGACAAGACCATTGCCTTAACCCATGACCATTACTTTTGGCCCAGATTAAACCGCGATGTGGAGTGGAATATCCAAAGTTGCAAGATATGCCAAAAAGCTAAGGGTGGAACACAAAATTGTGGACTTTACCAACCCTTATCAATCCCTAATCACCCATGGGAAGATATTAGTATGGACTTTGTGAATGGGGATCCGGATAAAAATTTATGCGGAAACTGGATCCCGATGATCTTTACACCATAGAAAGCAACTAAAATTATCTACTCATTTTAGTCATATTACCTTGGTGAATGACGTTCATCGGTGAAGCTAATATCCACTCAAACCGTCAAAACACTTTGTAGAGATTTCTCGAAGAAATACTCGGAGCTCGATCCTTGTTCTTCGCTATCCCCGCAAAGCTTTAGAATCCCTACTTGGAATTGAAGGAGCAAGAAGAAGATAATGGATGTTGATGTAGACTTTCTATCACCAACAACTTTTAGAGTTCAAAATCCTTAAGTTGAAAAACCCAATATGGAACACCCTATGTAGCTCACGAAAATCCAAGGGGAGACTCCGTTGGGGCTCACGGTTTTGGAGAGGAGGAGAGGGAAAGAAATTGAAAGAGAGAGAAGTGCCACATGGTTTTGGGGTGTGTGGTATATTAATAGGACTTTGGATCTTATCCTAATCCTTCTCCAATTCCAACTTATCCCTTAGGAATTATTAATTAATAATAACTCTTACTATTAATTAATTAAACTCCTAGTTTATCTATAACTACTTTATTTATAGAAATCCTACTAATTAAAGAGTCCTTTTCCAAAAGGGATTTCTTAAATAAATGGATAAACCAACTACCTCAATATTAGAATCCTAATCCAATTAGAAAAACTACCCAAGGGGGGGGAGGGGGGGGCGTGAGTTTCATGGGAGTCTTAGACTCCTAGTTGTAATCCAATTACAACTCATCTTAATCTTACTTGCATTCCAACCATTGAAATTTAATTCCATAATAAAAAGAATTATTATTGAATAATTATACAACTAACCAAGTCCTAATCCAATTAGGATATCCATAGTGAGTGCCCCACCCTATGGTTTTAATCCATGGGCTTGGGCCCATATTAAAGGTCCATTCTTAATGGGTTTATGGATATGGGTCATACCCATTTCCCCTTTAATTAGGTTAATTAAATAATTACTAATAATGCCGCGACCCAAAATACCCCTAGGAGTTAGGGATACCTTGACTCGTGACCGCCGTATTATACCTCTAGTATAATACATAAGGCACATGTGGAGACCTGTCAGAAACACACATACATAGCGGGAATGAAAAACAATATGCAGTGGAAATAAAACACTAAATATAGCGGAAGCGAAAGAGAATACTCCTATAACTCGGTCCAAGTATGAACCAACAAAATTATATACATGTGAGAAACCCAAAAGTGGAGTGGACAAACCCCATACTCACATAACAAAACAACCTCTTAAGGTTCTAAGTCTGCCAAACAACAAAAGTCGATGTCTCGACACCTATCTACTGCACCATCATCCTAATAGTGATCCATGGAAGGCTCCAGGTCGAAGTACTCTTCCTCTACCCATGGTTCCATGCCACATAGATCAAACGGAGCACGAGCACCTGCCGATGATAACAAATATCGGCTGAGCGTGGAATACTCAACGTATACAAACTAATAACAATAAAGCATTAAGCATAGAGCATACGAATCAAGGAGAGTGAAATCCTTTAAACATATACGAGCGTAGAAACCTTAAAGTGACATGTGAGATGAAGTCCGAAACCAAAACCAAAACTGTCACCGTGTGAGTCAAGCGTTAATCATAGCCTTATGAGTTCTTGTGAGTTCATGGAGTTACTTAGAGTCATTATGATCCGTAGAGACATGGAGATACCATAGAGCACATAGAGATCTTAGAGCATTTCATCTATGATCCGTAGAGCTTGTGAAACGATCTTAGAACTTATCATATCATAGAGTTCCTTGTGAGCATAGCATGATCCGTAGAGCTTGTGAACCGATCTTAGAGAAATCATAGAGTTACTTAGAATCGTTCCTTATTAGTCATTTAATGAAAAACACATTTTCGTACTTCGAGAAATCCATAGAAAACATTGATTCATGCGAGACATGCGAGCATATGAGCATATGAGAGAAATCATTATATTTAAGCATAAAAATCCCTTAGAGGTATTTCATCAAACACTTAGAGTGCATCATAATAATATCTTTCACCAAGTATATATGTACTACATACTTTCACACCATCATCCCATATATATATATATATAAGTAGTATATATTGAGAAGACCATCGTTTAGTAACTTAGTAGGATTGCAAGATTGGTAGTAGAGTGTATCAACCTTGGTGAAATCAAAGAGTTTGATTCCCAAAAGCTTGAACAAGCAAGAACCTTGAGTTCTTGGTTGAGAATCACCAAAGAAAATGGAAGAACTTGATCTCCCACAAGCTTGATCAATCCCAAAGCTCCTCTCCTTCTTCTCTCTCTCAAAATCTCTGAAGATAGGGCATAGAGGGTTTGTGAAATCCTAAGGCATGAGCTGGGCCTATTTGTAGGCAAAGGGTGGTGGTTAAAGTAGTAAACACCCTTAATGAAGAAAATCTGTGTATAACCGATCGATTGGTGGTACAGACCGAGCGATCGGTGGCTTACCGGTAGATCAGTGGTTTCAACCGAGCGATCGGTTGAAAACACCCTCTCTGAAAAATTTTCCCATAAAAAAAAGTTGACCAGTCGATAGCTACCGTGCAATCGGTAGTTGACCGGTCGATCGGAGGATGGCACCGAGCGATCGGTGATCCCCTGTTTTGCTGTAAACCCTTGCTTATACTACTTGAATCATTTCCAATTCAATTCTAACACTCTTTAATGCTTAATACACACTCCTTAGTGATATATAGACCCATTGAAACATGCACGCCATAAGTCCAAACTCGTATATTAACATAAAGCTCCTTAGTGTACAAGTCCACAATCGAGCACTACACCCACTCTTCACTACTTAGTGAAATGCAGTTTTGGGGCTCTACATCCCTCCCCCTTACAAGAATTTCATCCTCGAAATTCGAACGACACCCAAAACATAACAAGAACAAAATATATACAAAACCAACAAGGAAAACTACTCGAACAAGTGAGGGTACTTTTCCTTCACATCGGCTTCCCATTCCCATGTAGCCTCTTCCTTGGGATGATGCTGCCATTTTATTAGGACTAAAGGGATAGTCTTATTTCGCAACACTTGATCTCGATGATCGAAAATCTGAATTGGTTGCTCAACCAAAGTGAGATCCTCTCGAATTTCCACAGGATCAAGAGCAATGACGTGAGACGGATCTGAAATGTATTTCCTAAGCATAGAGACTTGAAATACATTATGGACCGCTGCCATGTGAGGCGGTAGTGTTACCCTGTAAGCAACCTCACCCACCCTCGTGATGATCTCAAATGGTCCTATGTACCTAGGACTGAGCTTTCCCTTCTTTCCAAATCTCATGATTCCCCAACTTGGCGAAATCTTCCCAAAGACCCGATCTCCAACTCGGAACTCCAAATCTCGGCGGCGAGTATCCGTATAGCTCTTCTGCCTATCCTGAGCAGTTTTTAATCGCTCCCGGATAACCTTGACCCTTTCTGCGGTCCGCTCAATCAACTCAGGATCAAGAAATTTCCTCTCACCAACTCCATCCCAGTATAGTGGAGATCTGCAACTGCGACCATACAAAGCTTCGAAATGTGCCATTTGGATGCTTGCCTGATAACTATTGTTGTAGGCAAACTCAACCAATGGCAATTGTTCCTCCCAACTGCCCTGAAAATCTAGCATACAAGCTCGGAGCATATCCTCCACAATCTGATTCACTCGTTCAGTCTGCCCATTGGTTTGAGGATGAAAGGTGGTACTGAAATCTAAACGAGAACCCATAGCATCCTAAAATTTTTTCCAAAATCTGGAAGTAAATCTTAGATCTCTATCAGACACAATGGAAACAGGCACACCGTGCAACCGAACCACCTCCTTGACATACAGGGCTACTAACTGATTCGCATTAAAAGTAGTCCGATAAGGAATAAAGTGTGCAGACTTAGTCAATCTATCTACAATCACCCAAATAGCATCGGAGCCCTTCTCCGTTCGCGGTAAACCTACGATGAAATCCATCGAGATATTCTCCCATTTCCATTCCTAATATAGGAAGGGACTGTAAAAGACCTACCGGCCTCTGATGCTCGACTTTCACCTGCTGGCATACCAAACATCTAGCAACATACTCGGCGACTTCTCTCTTCATATTTCGCCACCAGTAGTGCTTCTTCAAATTCTGGTACATCTTGGTACCTCCCGGATGTACCGTGTATTTGGATCGGTGAGCCTTATCCAAAATCTCACCCCTCAACACTGTGTCGGTTGGAACGCACAACCTGCCTTTGAACGTGATAGCACCATCACCATTCAAAGCGAACTCCTGACTGCCATTACTAACCGACTTGTCTCGGTAATCAAGCAACTCAATATCCAAACTTTGTAACTCCTTGATCTGGTTCAAAATATGCGGCCTAACCACAATGTTGGACATCACCGGCCCGTAGGTGACAAGCCTGAGAGTAGTGTCTAAGTTACACATATTATTCAACAACTTCCACTCTTGTACTCTTAAGTGAGCCATAACCCCATAGGGTTTCCTACTAAGAGCATCGGCCATCACATTAGCCTTACCCGGATGGTACTGGATAGAACAATCATAGTCCTTCATGAACTCCATCCAACGACGCTGCCTCATATTCATCTCCTTCTGGAGGAAAAGATACTTCAAGCTCTTGTGGTCCGTGAACACAACGAACTCTTCTCCATAGAGGTAGTGACGCCAAATTTTCAGCGCAAAAATGACTGTTGCAAGCTCCAAGTCGTAAGTAGGGTAGTTTTGCTCATGCTCCTTTAACTGATGGGAAGCATAGGCGACCACCTACTTATGCTGCATAAGCACACATCCAAGTCCAACTAGTGAAGCATCACTATAGACTTCGAAGCCACCGCTTCCGAATGGAACCGTGAGAACAGGGGCTATGGTAAGCCTCTTCTTCAACTCCAAGAAACTTGCCTCGCACTTGTCACTCCAAGTGAACTTCGTGTTCTTCCGTGTGAGATAGGTAAGCGGAGCAGCTAAGCTTGAAAATCCCTCCACGAACCTCCTGTAGTATCCTGCCAGGCCGAGAAAACTACTAATCTCAGTGACACTCTTCGGCCTTTCCCAATTCATCATTGCTTTGATCTTTGTAGGATCAACTGAGATACCTTCAGCAGACACCACATGTCTAAGAAAGGACACCTTGTTCAGCCAAAACTCGCACTTAATCAACTTAGCATAAAGTCTATGCTCTCAAAGAGTTTGCAATACAAAGCGGAGATCTCTCGTGTGATCATCCTGTGACTGTGAATACACAAGGATATCATCTACGAATACAATCACACACTGATCGAGAGACGATCTGAACACCCGGTTCATCAGATCCATGAATGTTCCCGGCACGTTAGTCAGCCCAAAAGACATGAGTAAAAACTCGTAATGGTCGTATCAAGTCCTGAACGCTGTCTTCGGGATGTCTTCCTTTTTTATCTTCAACTGATGATAACCAGATCGAAGGTCAATCTTGGAAAAGAACTTTGCACCTTTCAACTGATCAAACAGGTCGTCTATCCGTGGCAATGGATAATAATTTTTTATCGTGACCTTGTTCAATTGCCGGTAGTCAATGCACATACGCATAGACCCATCTTTCTTCTTCACAAAGAGCACCGGAGCTCCCCAAGGTGAGACACTTGGCCGAATGAAACCAAGGCCTTGCAATTCTTCCAACTGCTCCTTTAACTCTTTCAGCTCAATAGGGGTCATCCTGTAAGGAGCCCTAGAAATCGGTGCCGTGCCTGGAGCCAACTCAATCACAAACTCAATTGCCCGATCAGGCGGCAATCCCGGTATGATCTCCGGAAAAACATCCATATACTCACTCACCACCAGAATGGATGTGGAGCCTCACGCTTTTACCTTCTCGAGACTGAGAGCTGCAAATCGAGCAATGTCTCTCCTCTGAAGTCCTTGAAAATGAAATGGCTTTAACCCAACGGGTTTAAAATTCACCACCTTCTCGAAACACGCCACGTGTCCATGGTGAGCTAAGAGCCAATCCATACCTAGGATGACATCAAAATCCCAATCCTGAAATCCCAAAACGATCAAGTCTACTGGCAACTCGTGCTGCGTAACTTGCACAACACTGCCCCGATACACTTTATCTGTCTCAATAGACTTGCCCAACAGAGTCGAAATGGACAACTCCCGAGGTAACTTACTCGGCTCAAATGTTAAGCCTTTGGCAAAGCTTGGTGAGACGAATGAATGAGTGGATCCCGTTTCAATCAACACTCTTGCTAAACACTCATTCACTAGTAACGAACCTGAGAATTTTAATCACCCAAGTTATAACATAAACCATACACATGAACTATACATATAGATACAAGCATCGCAAAACATTACATAGGATACATATATAGTACAGCATATGTCATAACAACACTATAACCTTGACAAGATCAACTTGTGCGTACCTTGCACAACATCATCAAATGCCTATGCGTCTCTATCAGTCATGGCAAAGACCCTTCCCTGACTAGCCTGACGAGGCTGCTGAGTGGATGGCAAGGATCTGGAGGCCTGAGATGAAGACCCCTGAAGTGAAGTCTGCCTGCCTGGAGGTCGGACTCCCTGTGGTCCAGTCTGTGCCTATTTACGCGGGTAATCTCGAATCATGTGGCCCATCTCGCCACAGTGGAAGCATCCACCTGACATTCTTCGGCAATCTCCGGTCTTGTGCCGATGACCACAAATAGTGCATTCCTCAAAAGTCTGTGATACGGAGGAAGCCAGAGGCATAACCCTCATAGCTTGTGATGCCGTAGGGCGCGGTGCCTGAGGCACAAAGGAAGGTCTCTGAGCCGGTATCGGCTGGGAGAACTGGTACGGTGCAGTCCTAGTCCTCTTCTCAGACGATGAACCACTAGACTGACCCCGAGACATGCTTTTCCCGAAGCCACTGTCTCTTCTTCTCATGAAATCTTCCGCATTCTTTTCGGCAATCTTCGCTTTCCCTACTATCTCTCTCCAAGACTCCACTTGGAAAATGGACACCCCGATCTCAAATAACGGCCTTCAAGCCCATCTCAAACTTCCTGACCCGTAGGTCTTCAGTCATCACTAGATGTGGAGCAAACCTGGACAACTCGGTGAACTTAGCCTCATACTCAGCTACGCTCATCGACCTTTGCTCCAAAAGCATAAACTCCCTCACTTTTTGTTCCCGAATAAACCTGGGAAAGCACTGCTCCCTAAAAGTCTCTAAGAACTCTGCCTAAGTCCAGGGCACCCCTGCCTTTGCAACATCTCTCTGCCTTTGGGCAGCTCTCCACCAGTGTTCGGATTCACCCTCCATCACGAAGGAAACCCATTCTACTCTTTGCTCCTCAGTACATCAGAGAGCCCGGAAGGTCTTCTCCAATTGCATAATCCAAGACTCTGCCACCATGGGGTCCAGAGTGCCATAGAAGGTAGGAGGCCGTAGTCTCCGAAAAGCTTCAAGTCCCGCGGTGTGATGCACCGGTGTAGGTACAGGAGTAGCCGGTGGGGTAGGAGTAGGTTTGGCTGCCAACAAAGCCAAAGTCTCGGCTATGGAGTCCATAGCATTCGTGAAATACAATAGTTCCTCTTATCTCGGAACTTCACTCTCGGCCCTCCGAGTATGCTCGACCCCGAGTGCCACGTCTCATGATATCAAATCTTGAGATCAATTGGCAAAACATGAGTCTAACTTGGATACGAACCTCACACATCATATAGCAGTTCAATATCATGAAATGCTATTACCGCATATAGTATACATCGAAGTATACACATAATCATATAATTATAACTTGAAGTGTCCTAGCGTAACTAAGATCCTAGTGTTGTGTATCTACCCTTGGTAATACGACTAAGGACATAGCACAACTAGAATGGGATTGCATCGATATAGGATCCTATACTGACCTAAAGACTCACTTGATACCGGTTATGTCGTGGTAACAAGCCTAAGACAACTGAGTCCATCTGAGTTCTAAGTTCAACTCATAGTACTTACTTCCGCTTAGCCCAAAGGAAACCAATCCCTATAGCTTGTGTGACCTAATGCCTAGGCTTTGATACCAAGTCCGTCGCGACCCAAAATACACCCTAGGAGTTAGGGATACCTTGACTCGTGACCTCCATATCATACTTCCAGTATAATACATAAGGCACACGGGGAGACCTATCAGAAACACAAACATACATAGCGAAAACGAAAAACAATACGCAGCGGAAATAAAACACTAAACATAGCGGTAGCAAAAGAGAATACTTCTATAACTCGGTCCAAGTATGAACCAACAAAATTATATACATGTGAGAAACCCAAAAGTGGAGTGGACAAACCCCACACTCACATAACAAAACAACCTCTTAAGGTTCTAAGTCTGCCAATCAACAAAAGTCGAAGTCTCGACACCTATCTACTGCACCATCATCCTGATAGTGATCCATGGAAGGCTCTGGGTCGAAGTACTCTTCCTCTACCCATGGTTCCGTGCCACATAGATCAAACGGAGCCCGAGCACCTGCCGATGATAAAAAATATCGGTTGAGCGTGGAATACTCAGTGTATACAAAACTAATAACAATAAAGCATTAAGCATAGAGCATACGAATCAAGGAGAGTGAAATCCTTTAAACATATACGAGCGTAGAAACCTTAAAGTGACATGTGAGATGAAGTCCGAAACCAAAACCAAAACTGTCACCATGTGAGTCAAGCGTTAATCATAGCCTTATGAGTTCTTGTGAGTTCATGGAGTTACTTAGAGTCATTATGATCCGTAGAGACATGGAGATACCATAGAGCACATAGAGCATATACCATAGAGATCTTAGAGCATTTCATTTATGATTCGTAGAGCTTGTGAAACGATCTTAGAACTTATCATATCATAGAGTTCCTTGTGAGCATAGCATGATCCGTAGAGCTTGTGAACCGATCTTAGAGAAATCATAGAGTTACTTAGAATCGTTCCTTATTAGTCATTTAGCGAAAAACTCCTTTTCGTACTTCGAGAAATCCATGGAAAACATCGATTCATGCGAGCATATGAGCATATGAGAGAAATCATCATATTTAAGCATAAAAATCCCTTAGAGGTATTTCATCAAACACTTAGAGTGCATCATAATAATATCTTTCACCAAGTATATATGTACTACATACTTTCACACCATCATCCCATATATATATATACATAAGTAGTAAATATTGAGAAGACCATTGTTTAGTAACTTAGTAGGATTGCAAGATTGGTAGTAGAGTGTATCTACCTTGGTGAAATCAAAGAGTTTGATTCCCAAAAGCTTGAACAAGCAAGAACCTTGAGTTCTTGGTTGAGAATCACCAAAGAAAATGGAAGAACTTGATCTCCCACAAGCTTGATCAATCCCAAAGCTCCTCTCCTTCTTTTCTCTCTCAAAATCTCTGAAGATAGGGCACAGAGGGTTTGTGAAACCTTAAGGCATGAGCTGGGCCTATTTATAGGCAAAGGGTGGTGGTTAAAGTAGTAAACACCCTTAATGAAGAAAATCTGCGTATAACCGATCGATCGGTGGTACAGACCGAGCGATCGGTGGCTTATCGGTCGATCGGTGGTTTCAACCGAGCGATCGGTTGAAAACACTTTCTCTAGAAAATTTTCTCATACAAAAAAGTTGACCAGTCGATAGCTACCGAGCGATCGGTAGTTGACCGATCGATCGGAGGATGGCACCGAGCGATCGGTGATCCCCTGTTTTGCTGTAAACCCTTGTTTATACTACTTGAATCATTTCCAATTCAATTCTAACACTCTTTAATGCTTAATACACACTCCTTAGTGATATATAGACCCATTGAAACATGCACGCCATAAGTCCAAACTCGTATATTAACATAAAGCTCCTTAGTGTACAAGTCCACAATCGAGCACTACACACACTATTCACTACTTAAAGAAATGCAATTTCGGGGCTCTACAAATATAATCCTCTAATTTAAATTAACTATTAATTTAAACCATAGATTAACATTTAATCTATTTAATTGTGATTAACATTTAATCTCTTAATCAATTGATTAATATTTAATGAATCAAATGAGCTTGTATTTCTTATGTGAGCATCTCCACAGATTGCTCTGGGACATTCAAATTTTGGCTTACCCAATGTTATCCCATTGACCCTAAATAGGAATTTAATTTCATTGGAATTGCAAGTGACGTGAGATATCCTTGTTGCAATTGAATCCCAGTGTAAGAACATTAACTAATACGGATCCCGCTATATGAACTTTTTAATTCAATTGATCCTTCCAATTACATTATCCCTAATGGGCCTTTGAGATAATTTATACTATCTAACTCATAGCCCATTGCACATCATCCGAGTTTCCAAGACTTCTGATTAAGCCATGAGAAACATTTTCTCATGTAAAACATTTTGAGAAAAACCTTTTGAAAGTATAATATATTTTAAATCAAATATATTTCAAACTTGTTTTGTTTCAAAATTACCTGTGCAGGATTTAAGCTGAATCTACTGTCTTACCCGGAACTTGGATAATCTCTCAATTTAATGAGTATGGATTTTATGTTTGAAATTCATCATGACTCGAACAGCTTTCTAACTATCCAACTATCACTGTATCGTATTCTCTAAGGCAGAGAATACTTTGGTGGAATCAAAACAGTCAGATTACTGTCCAGTTATAAATGAACTCATCAGATCTAAGGATCATTGAAACCATCCAATGTGAATGAGAGACCAACTATTTGATATTATGTTTATGCAAGAGGTCTCTCATTGAATGCAATCAGTCAGTGTACATTTAAGCACCCATATGCTGATGTGTAGTCTCCATTACAATAGTTCGAAATAGAACTACTTCTCAATTGTTGAGAACATTTTAGCATAGTGGCAGCTATATAAGTGAAGTGCCTAGCTTCACCCACAGCTATGATTATATAAGGTATAAGGAACTGAAAAGTTATATCTGCCTATGATAATCCAATCACATACTTTCCTACAATATATCCTGAGGACCTTTATCGATATCTCATATCGTATAGATCATCTCATGATCATGGTCAATTACCCATAATGAATACACAATAGATAAAGATGAAGTCTCTATTAATCAAATTAATAAGAATTTTACAATCTAAAATTTTTTTATAGTAGCCCGGATTTTTCTATACTTAATGAATAACACTTTTATAGCCAATTGGCCTTCCACATAACTAGAGAGCATGTTTTTGACCGGTCGCTAGGTCAAGAACACCGGTCGCTCGGTAGGCAACCGATCGATCGGTCATAACCACCGATCGCTCGGTCTATTGCGTTTTACAGAAATTTCATTGAGGGCTATTTCGTATTTTGGGCGTTAAACCCTTGCTTATAAGGGTTTGCTCGACCATTTGGGTCCCCATTCACTACACTTAGAGAAATTAGAAAGAAATGGAGAGAAGAGAAGGGGGTTTTCCTAGGGCATCATTGGGAGAGAAGAAATCAAGGGTTTCAAGACCCACAATCATCCCTTTTGCTTGGATTTCTCCAAGCCAAGCCTCAAGCTCGTGTGGTGTCCCCTTTTCAAGCTAGGGCACCGATCCTATGGCATTTTGTAAGGGGTTTTCCTCTCCAAATTAAGCTTTCTTCAAGCAAGGGTCCTCCTTCTAAGTTGGAGCTTTAATCAAGATTTCCACCCAAGATCAAGCCTTGATTCAAGGTTAGTACACCCTACTAACTTCCTTAGCAATAACCTAGGTTTTCTATTATGAATGGTGACTCTTGATATTATGTTTTCTTCCTTATGAAATGTAACATCTCCACTAAATATAAAAAAGATAAGAAAAAGGTATAGATGTGTGGATGGGACGTTGGTTGAGGCGATTGGATGCCGTGATGTATGATGTGAATGTGTGTTGGAAAAAGGTGGATGGGCATTTAAACATAATGAACACATTTTGTATGGTGTGAGGAAAATATATGCATTAAGAATCGAAACGAAATGACTATGAATGTGATTGCTCACCAAGTGTTTGATAAAATGCTTAAATGACAATGTGAATGAATGAACTCGAATTATGAAAGCCGGAATGTAGTTATTCCTTTTAATTGCCTACCTTGATCAAATGCCCTACATATTATCTACATTCTCTTATGTTTATATTCGAAATGGAAATGCTATACCCATGTGATTTTCTGATCCAAGCATGTCATCATGGTTATCACAATTGACACGCACAAAAACAAGCATGCATGCATGAACCGAGTTTTCAAGAGTATATGCATATAATAAATCAAACAAGAAAACATTGCATGTCAAGGAGGTTGGTAGCCCAGGGATGTGCGGATACTAGCTTCTAGCTCACAAGAAAACCAAAAACACTACATGTCAAGGAGGTTGGCGGCCAGGGATGTTCGGGTGCTAGCCTCTGGCTCATAAGAAAACTAAACAAGTAAAGGAAAACACTACATGTCAAGGAGGTAGGTAGCCCAGGGATGTGCGGGTGCTAACCTCTGGCTCATAAGAAAATGAAATATTTCAAGGAGGTTGGTAGCCCAAGTGAAGGGTACTGGCCTTTGGCTTACAAGAACAAGTTCACAAGAAAAGGCTCACAAGGAAATGAAAATATTGCATGTCAAGGAGGTTGGTAGCCCAAGTGAAGGGTACTGGCCTCTGGCTCACAAGAACAAGTTCACAAGAAAAGGCTCATAAGGAAATGAAAATATTACATGTCAAGGAGGTTGGTAGCCTAGGGATGTTCGGGTGCTAGCCTCTTGTTCACAAGTATACATGATGATGATAAGACACGCCTACATGATTTTCACAAGCACGACCGAGACATGAAACGAGTTTTTCAAACATGAGTTTTATCGGGGTTTTCGCATTCATGCACGCATGTCAAGATAATGATATTGTTTTATGTTCAATACTGTTTATCTTATGATGCTACTGTTACTTTGAATTGATACCTTGTATTGTGTTCACCCTTGTTGTGCTTTATTATTGCTATGGTTAGCTAGTAGTTTGTACTCGCTGAGTATTCCATGCTCAGCCGTACTTTTATGTCAGCAGGTTCCGTGGATGTCCTTGACCCTGAGCCTTGGGTCGAGGAAGAGTACTTAGAGGAGAGGGAGCCATCTATTCCATTACAGTCACAAGAGGATAGAGACCTCGACGTGTGGCCATACCTCGACTACTGTTGAGAGGAGAGTGTTAGCGAGTTCCTTTTTGTATTTTGATGGGTGGGCATGTCCACCTTTACTCTGATTATGTTTTGTATTTTGGAGTTATAGAAGAAAAGAAAAAGTTAATTCACGCTTCCGCACCTATGTTTAGCTTCCTTGCTTTGATTATCATTTTTTTTAGAATTATATTTACCTTGTTCATTACAGGATGGTTTGGCAGGTACGTATAGTGTAGAGCCCCTGACCTTTTCACAGTTAATGCATGACACTTCTGTTGTCATTTTGCCTTTAAAGATGTATAATTAATAAATAAGGAAGAAATTGGAAATTTCGAAATGTCAAAAATGTTCCTTTTCGAAGTATGAGCCCAACGCAAGTTGAATCGTCAAAATCGGACGAACGAGTCAAAAGATATGGCCAAAATAGTCTGAACCTGTAGGCAAAACGTAGCTCGGAAGGCACTAAGGACGTGCTCTGACGTCGTACTCTGATAACGTAGCACATACAACGTACTCTTAACGTATACGTTGTGCATCCATTGTACAGCTCACAACAGGTACGTCGTGCAGCAGACAACGTGTACGTTGTACAGCACAACGGGCACGTTGTGCATAAGACAACGGATAACGAGCTCAGCACTAGGCACAACACAACGGACAACGGGTTCGGCACCCTTCACAACAGACAACGTGTTTGGTACTATTCACAGCACAACGAGTTGGCACTATTCACAGCACAATGAGTTGGCACTATTCACAGCACAACGAGTTGGCACTATTCACAGCACAACGAGTTGGCATTGTTCACAACACAACGTGTTCATCACTGTCCACAGCTCAACGTGTTCAGCATTCGTGTTTTTACAGAAACTCCAGTAAGGGTATTATGGTCTTTTGGTCGGTTCACTCTTACCTTAAGAGTTTAACCCGAGCCTTTAGGGCATCATTCGACACTTAGAGAGTTTGAGAGAATAGGAGAAAGGGGAGAAGGCGATTCCAACCTAGGGTTTCCATTTTGGAGAGAAATCAAAGGGTTTTGAGACCCTAGATCACTTCAAGCTCCGCTCTTCTCCAAGATCTCGGCTCAAGCACTCGTGGAGAGCGTTCTCTAAGCTAGGGCAGCAACTCACAGTCGTTTTGGAAAGGGTACTTCTTGCTACCCTCCTAGTTATAGTTCCTCTTTTCCCTTTATTTATTTCGATTTCCTTTTATTTACATTTGTGCTATGAGATGGATGGGTGTGAATGGCGAATGGTGAATGGAGATGGATGTTGGCGAATGGATGCCGTGTGAATGATGTGATGAATGAATGGGAAAGGGCATTGTACTAATAATAAATATACAAGTATGTTGTGATGGTGAACCCACCTAGAAAAAGCATGATGTAGGTTTAACGAATAATGAACACACCATGTTTGATGAAATGCCAAGGTGAATACAGTGAGTTGTAAATTAGGAAATGCATGCCTAATAAATCTTGGATATTGCTAGGGCTTATGATAGTGTGTTTCTTGCTTTCCCTAAATGATATGAATATTACATTGCTCAAATCATTGATGTTATACGTGCTGTGAAATTACCCAAATGTCATATTTAAATTTGAATGCAAGTATGTCCACGGTTCTCACGAGCACGACATGCATGATATGATTTATCAAGGTTTTCAAGGACATGGTTAGAGGTGGGACATATCCTACGATATGTTTTACCTCGCTTTTCACGAGAAAACAAGAACAAACATTCCACGAGGGGTCTCCCCTCACTCACAAGTGCATATCATGAAGAAGGGCCTCCCTTCCCTCGCAAGTACATACATATCATGAAGAAGGGTCTCCCTTCCCTCTCTAGTGCATTGCATAAAGAAGGGTCTCCCTTCCCTCTCAAGGCATCTCACAAGCGCATCTCACAAGTACATCTCACAAGGATATCTCACAAGTTACATGATCACAAGCAAGCACGCATGACATGCATGACATGACACGACATACAAGAATCAAGCAAGATAGACAAGACAAGCTTTCAAGTACGAAAAGATATTTCAAGCCAAGTCAGGTGCACGATGTTTTCAAGAGGTTTTATCGGCTTTCTACAAGTTACAAGCATGATTATAAATTGCTTTGCTTCCTTGTATGATATGATTTGTTTCTGTCTAACATATATGTATTGCCATTCTTATGCTATAATTTTTAGTTAGTATTTAGTACCCGCTGAGTATTCCATGCTCAGCCGTACTTCTTATGTCGGCAGGTGATAGCGGAGCGGCTGCTCCTTTCGACATCTATGCTCCGAGTCCTTGGGTAGAAGAGGAATACGATGAGGAACCTGTGGAGGAACCTCCCATAGAGGAGTATCATTAGGTGGTTGTAGATTCTGAGTGAATTGCTGTGGGTGAGATGAGAGTTAGATTTATGTATTTTGGCGGGCATGTCCGCACTTTCTTATGGATTCCTTTTTGTGTAAACTTGGATTTAAGTATGTATATACATAGAGGTTTGTTAGTCTCCCACTGTGCTATGTTAGAGTATGTTTCCGCTGTTTATATCCTCTATTGTGTATGCTCTGTGGGTTTTTGCAGGTTGGTTTGTCAAGCAAGTCATGTAATCCATGATTAGTCGTCCAAAGTTCACTCTAACTCCTAGGGTGGGTTTTGGGCCGCGACAGAAGTGGTATCAGAGCTTAGGCTGTAGGTCTCTAGGGTCACTTAGAATCTTATACCACGGCTTGACAAGAGCATATGTCAGGAAGAAAGTAAGTCGGAAGAGAGTCTTGATCCAAGTTTAAGACTAAACTTCAGTCTTAGTCTAAAATGGTTGCTTTAACCAAGTACGAGTCCTAGGTACGCTAGAACACTAAAGTATAAGTATAATGTGATGAATACTGTGATGACTTGATGTGATGTATATTAGTATTATACCACTAATACAAAATGAATTATTGTGAAATGGCGTTGAAATAAACTGTGGTTTCAAGTGAGACTCATGTGGTGCTATTGTTCTCAGGACTTTAGTCATGAGGCGGGGCACATGGGGTCGTGGTCCACATACCAGAGCTTCCTCTTCTTCACGGGATGAGGATGAACAGCCGGACCTCTCTCTGGTCTTAGGCTCTATTGCTGAGACACTCGCCATACTGGCGGCTCGGCAGGCCATACCATCATCGGCGGCACCTACTCCACCGCCCGCAGCTCCAGTACATCGTACCACTGGAGTTGAGGCATTCAGGAGATTGAGGCCTCCACCATTCCATGGGAGTGTGGACCCTCTTGCTGCGGAGGCATGGATCCTCTAGATGGAGAAGATTTTTGCGGTCCTCTCGCCTACAGAGGAGGATAGAGTAGCATGGGCAGTTTTCATGCTAGAAGGTGAAGCCCACCATTGGTGGTTGTCCGCATTGAGGATGCGAGAATTGACCATGCAGGGTCAACCTTGGACTTGGGATGAGTTCAAGGACACTTTTTACAAGAATTATTTTCCGATTGGAGCACGGGAAAAGAAAGAGAGAGAATTCATCAACCTTGAGCAAGGTTCGATGTTTGTGGCCGCTTATGAGGCCAAGTTCTCAGAATTGTCGAGATTTGCGCCTCACATGGTTGCCATCGAGGCAATGAAGGCAAGAAGGTTTGAGCAAGGACTCAAAGATGTTATCATGGAGAAGGTTTCGGTTTTCAAACATGCCACCTACCCTGAGGTAGTAGACAAGGCCTTATTGGTCGAGGCCAATTCAGAGACAGTGTCCAAGAAGAGGGAGTTGGCGAGAGGCCAATCCAGTAGTCCAGCACCTCTAGAGAGGCGGGCCCGGACTGGTCCTTATCAGTATACATGGCCAGCACCACCGATGAGGCCGACTTATGCGCCTCCAGCTCCACGGCAGTATGTGCCTCAGGCACCGCGACCTCAGGCTCTTCCGGCCCCACGGCCTGTTGCACCTCAGACGGTGAGGTATGCTCCACCTCTGGCCCCTCTGACCTATAAACACGAGGTCTGCACTTACCAGGGCCGAAGGCACCCGGCAGGAGATTGCCGAAGAGCATCTGGTGGATGCTTTCATTGTGGTCGCCAGGGCCATATGATCAGGGATTACCCCAGTCGGCATTTACCAGGCCAGTCTCAGGGGATTAGGCCACCAGCACGCCCAGTAGGATCATATCAGGCATCATCTCAGACTACCCGGTCTACACCTCAGTCTCGCCAGGCGAACCAGGGGCGTGTATTTGCTTTGACAGAGGGTGATGCACTTGCATCTGATGATGTGGTGCAAGGTACGCGTTTGGAGTTATTTCTTTATTCGTGATTGTATGTTATGTTTTATTCCATGTTTACGTACTTGGTATGCTATATATATATATACCTATGTGTATACATTGTTGATGCTTGAATTGACGTAACTAGCTAAAATTTCAAGAACCCGACTAGTTAATGAGTGTTTGGCTCGAGTGTTGATTGATACCGGGTCTACTCATTCATTTGTCTCGCCGAGTTTTTCAGAAGGCTTTTCTGTAGAGCCAAGTCAGCTAGAACCAGAGTTAGCCATTTCGACTCCTCTCGGCAAAACAGTAGTGGCAGAAAAAGTGTATAGAAATAGTGTGGTCCAAGTTGGAAGCCACGAGTTGGCGGTTGATCTCATCGTCCTTGGATTCCAAGACTTTGATGTTATATTGGGAATGGATTGGTTAGCAGCACATCATGGGCATGTAGCTTGCTTTGAGAAAATGGTACTCTTCGAGCCAGTAGAAGGAAAACCATTCCACTTTCGCGGGTTGAAAGGTAGATAAATTGCTCGTTTTGCGGCGTTGGGCTTAGCTAACCCCGAGGCAAAGGACTCATCGACTATTCCGGTTGTGAGTGAGTTCCTGGATGTATTTCCAGAGGAGTTTCTAGGATTGCCTCCAGACAGGGAGATTAAGTTTGTGATCGAGCTTGCACCAGGCACAGCTCCTGTTTTCAGGGCTCCATATAGAATGGCCCCTATTGAACTCAAGGAGTTGAAGACTCAGTTGGAGGAATTGCAAGGCCTTGGCTTCATTCGACCAAGTGTCTCACCGTGGGGTGCCCCGGTGTTGTTTGTTAAGAAGAAAGATGGCTCGATGCGGATGTGCGTCGATTACCGGCAATTGAACAAAGTCACTATAAAGAATAGGTATCCCTTACCTAGGATTGATGATTTGTTCGATCAGTTGAAGGGAGCGAGATTTTTCTCAAAGATAGACCTTCGATCGGGTTATCACCAGTTGAAGATTAAGGCGGAAGATGTTCCCAAAACTGCCTTCAGGACTCGGTATGGACACTACAAGTTCTTGGTGATGCCTTTTGGACTCACGAACGCGCCGGCAGCCTTTATGGATTTGATGAACCGGGTGTTCCGGCCATATCTTGATAAGTGCGTGATTGTATTTGTTGATGACATTTTGGTCTATTCCCAGACACGGGAAGATCACACACGCGACCTATGCCTTGCTTTGGAAATGCTAAGAGAGCACAACCTATACGTCAAACTGAGCAAGTGTGAGTTTTGGTTGGAAGAGGTGGCATTCCTAGGCCACGTTGTATCAGCGGAAGGCATTTCGGTGGATCCAAAGAAGATAGAGGCAGTCATGAGTTGGGCGAGGCCCAAGAGTGTCACGGAGATACGCAGCTTTCTTGGGTTGGCAGGCTACTACAGGAGATTCGTAGAGGGTTTCTCTAGCCTTGCAGCACCGCTCACTTACCTGACAAGGAAGAATGCAAAGTTTGCATGGAGTGATAAGTGCGAGATCAGTTTCACGGAACTGAAGAAGAGGCTTACTACAGCCCCTGTCCTTACTGTGCCATCCGGACCTTATGGGTATGAGGTGTATAGTGATGCCTCACACGTTGGACTTGGGTGTGTACTCATGCAGCACAAGAAAGTCATTGCCTATGCATCAAGGTAATTGAAGGAGCATGAGAAGAATTATCCCACGCACGACTTGGAGCTTGCGGCGGTCGTGTTTGCACTTAAGATTTGGCGTCATTACCTTTATGGGGTGGAGTTCTATGTGTTCACTAACCACAAGAGCCTCAAGTACCTCTTTTCCCAAAAGGAATTGAATCTAAGGCAACGGCGTTGGATGGAATTTTTGAAAGACTATGATTGTACCATCCAATACCACCCGGGTAAAGCAAATGCAGTGGCTGATGCTTTGAGTAGAAGACCTCCAGGGTTAGTAGCATGCATGTTAGTGCAGGAATGGAAGCTACTTGAAGATTTGGCAAATCTGGACATTAGTGTGAATGACTCTGTCCGTAGTCCTATCTTGGCAAATGTCACTGTTCGGCCATACATTATAGATTTGATCCAAGAATACCAAGCCACGGATGCTGAATTGTTGGCTTATCGGGAAAAGGAAGTTGCTAAGGGTAGTGAGGACTTCTCTCTCACTAGCCGAGGTGCTATCACATTCAAGGGAAGGCTGTGTGTTCCAGCCAATGCAAATATTCGGAGGGAGATTTTGGATGAAGCACACCGTTCGAAGTACACAGTGCATCCAGGGGGTACAAAGATGTACCGGAACCTCAAGAGTCACTTTTGGTGGCGGAATATGAAGAGGGATGTTGCGGAGTATGTAGCACAATGCTTGGTGTGTCAACAGGTAAAAGCAGAACACATGCGGCCCGCAGGTCTATTACAGTCCCTTCCGATTCCCGAGTGGAAATGGGAGAACATATCCATGGATTTCATAGTTGGCTTGCCAAAGACGGCAAGGGGATCAGATGCGATATGGGTAGTAGTGGATCGTTTGACGAAGTCCGCTCACTTCTTACCTTACCGAACTACTTTCAACTCTAGCCAGTTGGCCGCTCTATACATCAAGGAAGTGGTGAGGTTGCACGGAGTGCCCGTCAGTATTGTATCGGATCGGGATCCAAGATTCACGTCAAGATTTTGGAAAAGTTTCCAAGAGGCTATGGGTTCCCGATTTGATTTCAGCACCGCTTTTCATCCACAGACGGATGGACAAACCGAGAGAGTGAACCAAGTCATTAAAGACATGCTTCGGGCTTGTATGTTGGATTTCAGAGGCAGTTGGGAAGAGCACTTGCCTTTGGTTGAATTTGCCAATAATAACAGCTATCAGGCAAGTATCCAAATGGCACCATTTGAGGCCTTGTATGGGCGAAGTTGTAGGTCCCCTCTCTATTGGGATGAGGTAGGAGAAAGGAAAGTACTTGGTCCGGAGTTGATTGAGCAAACTGCAAGCACAGTTAAGATCATTCGGGATCGATTGAAAGCCGCTCAAGAACGCCAGAAAAGTTATGCGGACACGCGCCGTAGGGACTTGGAATTTCAAGTAGGGGATCAAGTTTTTGTGAAAGTAACTCCTAGCAAAGGGATCACAAGATTTGGCAAGCGAGGCAAGCTCAGTCCTCGGTATGTTGGGCCTTTTGAGATTATCACACGACTTGGTGAGGTTGCTTACAGGGTAGCTCTCCCACCTCACATGGCCGCAGTTCACAACGTCTTCCATGTGTCTATGCCTCGGAAGTACATTGCGGATCCTTCGCATGTCATAGACTTGGAACCGTTAGAGATTCGAGAGGACCTCACCTTGATTGAAAAGCCGGTTCAGATTTTGGATCGAAGAGATCAGGTGCTTCGCAACAAGACAATCCCTTTGGTTCTTGTGCAATGGCAACACCATGTTCGGGAAGAAGCTACATGGGAGCGTGAAGCCGAAGTCAGAGCAAAGTACCCAGAATTAATTGAATGAGTTTTGTTTAAGTGTAGCACCCCAGACTTTTTCATTCTTAATGAATACCACCTTCATAGCTAATTGGCCGTTTTTATAGTCTAATTAATAAATAAGGGAGAAATCGGAAATTCTGAAATGTCAGAAATGTTCGTTTTCGAAAGACGGATCCAACGCAAGTTGAATCGTTGAAATCCGACAAGCGAGTCAAAAGATATGGTCAAAACAGTCCAGACATACAGAAGACCGATCGCTCGGTCCAGTCAGCGATCGATCGGTCCATAACCGATCGATCGGTAGCTATCGCACGGTCAGAAATTTTGTATGGGGAAATTTTTCAGAGAGTGAGTTTTTGACCGGTCGATCGGTAATAAACACCGATCGCTCGGTAGGCAACCGATCGATCGGTCATAACCACCGATCGCTCGGTCTTCGCGTTTTTGCAGAAATTTCAGTAAGGGCGTTTTTGTCTTTTGGGTGTTAAACCCTTACCCATAAGGGTTTGCTCGACCCTTTGAGGCCTCACTTACAACACTTAGGGATATTTGAGAGAGAGGGAGAAGAAACTAGGGTTCCAAAGCCCCCTTTCCATTTGAGAGTAAGATCAATGGTTTAAGCACCCAAGAGCATCCCTAAAAGCTTGGATTTCGAAAATCCAACCTCAAGCTCGTGTGGGACTCCTTCTCCAAGGTAGGGCAGCATTTTCCACGGCAACTTCAAGGTTGTTTTCCCCACACTAAGCCTTCTTCAAGCAAGGATCTTTCTTCTTGCAAGTTGGAGCTTCAATCAAGGTTTCTACTAAGGATCAAGCCTTGATTCAAGGTTAGTACACCCTACTAACTTTCCCTAGCAATAACCTAGGTTTTCTAGTGTAAATGGTGATTATATATATTATGCTTTTCCTTCCCTATGCATTGTATTAACTCAACAAATATAAACAAGATAAGGGGAATGGAATAAATGTGTGGATGGGATGTCGATTGAGGCGATTGGATGCCGTATGGATGTTGTGTGATGTGTGAAAAGGAAAATGGAAGATGGGCACTTTACAAATAACGAATGTACCTTGATGTCTTGATGAAAAATACGCACTAAATAAGGGAAATGGAAGGACTAAGAAATGTGGCCCACCGGGTGTTTGATAAAATGACTAAACAAGGGATAAATGGACTTAATGAAGAAAATGGAAATAGAAATTGTGTAAATGTTCTTAGAAATGATAAATTGCTCAAATGTGCTATATGTTGCCTAAATTTTCATACCACTATGTTAAGGATTGAAATGCCATAGTCATGTGATCCGCCCATTCAAGTATGTCATCATGATTACCACTATTGACAAGCACACAAGCACGCATGCATGCATGAAACCGGGTTTTTCCAAGATTGTATTTGTATATGAAATGAATCAAGAACATGACAAGGAGGTTGGTAGCCCCAAGGAAGGGTGCTAGCCTCTGGCTCACAAGTGAAATGCAAGAGAGAACATGACAAGGAGGTTGGTAGCCCAAGGAAGGGTGCTAGCCTCTGGCTCACAAGAGAAACGGAACAAGAACATGACAAGGAGGTTGGTAGCCCAAGGAAGGGTGCTAGCCTCTGGCTCACAAGAGAAACGGAACAAGAACATGACAAGGAGGTTGGTAGCCCAAGGAAGGGTGCTAGCCTCTGGCTCACAAGAGAAATGGAACAAGAACATGACAAGGAGATTGGTAGCCCAAGGAAGGGTGCTAGCCTCTGGCTCACAAGATAAACGGAAATGGAACAAGAACATGACAAGGAGGTTGGTAGCCCAAGGAAGGGTGCTAGCCTCTGGCTCACAAGTATACAAGTCAAGAACAAATCAAGACATGAAATACAAGACAAGACACGATACACATACATGATTTGACCGAGACACGAAAAAGGTTTCCGAGACATGAGTTTTACCGAGGTTTTGCATTCATATACGCATGTCAAGATATGGCTATGTATCTTATGCTTTCACTATTGCTTTAAATTAATATCTTGTATTGCTCACTGTTGTTATGCGTTCGTTATTGTTATGGTTAGCTAGTAGTTTGTACTCGCTGAGTATTCCATGCTCAGCCGTACTTTTATGTCGGCAGGTACCGTGGATGTCCTCGACCCCGAGCCTTGGGTCGAGGAGGAGTATGTAGAGGAGAGGGAGCCACCTATCCCATGGCAGTCTCAAGAGGATGGGGACTTGGATGTGTGGCCATACCTCGACTACTGTTGAGAGGAGAGTGTTAGAGAGTTCCTTTTTGTATTTTGATAGGTGAGTATGTCCACCTTTACTTTGATTGTATTTAGTATATGTTAACTTGGAATACTATATGGAGTAATAGAAGAAAAGAAAAAGTTGGCTTATGCTTCCGCACTTATGTTTAGTTTCCGCGCTCTGATTATCATTGTATTATATTATGTTTAGCCTCTTGCATTACAGGATGGTTTGACAGGTACACGTAGTCACCTCTAAAGTATCCCTTAACTCCTAGGGGGTATTTTGGGGCGTGACAGAAGTGGTATCAGAGCCCTAGGTATTAGAGTCCCTAGGGTCACTTAGATGATTGAACAAGGTATTAGAATCACCTTAGAGAGTTGTATTCCAAGTATAAACTAACAAGTTAGTCTTAGTCAAAATGGGTTGAACTTCGACCGAACATAGAGTCCTACACTAGGAACACGGATTGTATGTTATGATATTGTGTTATATACCATGTGTACATTATTGGTGTTGTACTTATTAAATGTGCTTGATGAATATGTTTTGAGTGAATTGCGAAAAATTGTACTAAATGCGTATCCATGTTAGACTCATGCTGTATTGTCGTTCTCAGGAGAAATCATGAGACGCAATACCCGGGGTCGCGGGTACAACACGAGGGGTAATGGAGGTGATGCTCCATCGGGTGATGATCAGCCCGACTTTGCCCAAGCATTCGCATCCATAGCCGATACTTTGGCTATGTTGGCGGCAAGGCAACCGGCCACCCCGCCTAATGCGGCACTTATACCGGCTCCTCCTAACCGAGCCCAAGCCGGGATAGAAGCTTTCCGGAGGATGAGGCCTCCAACTTTTTGTGGAAGCATTGATCCACTTGTTGCCGAGGGTTGGATTCGGCAACTTGAGAAGATATTCTCGGTTTTGGCACCTACGGAAGTAGAGAGGGTCACATGGGCTGCCTTTATGCTTGAAGGCGAGGCCGACCATTGGTGGAAGTCTGCACTTCGGACCTGATAGTTGACCCGGCAAGGCCAAGAATGGACATGGGGAGAATTCTTGGACGTTTTCTACAAGAAATACTTTCCGGTTGGGATGAAAGAAAAGAAAGAAATTGAATTTATTACCTTGGAGCAAGGTAATATGTCTGTAGCGGCTTACGAAGCCAAGTTCTCAGCGCTATCTCGATTTGCTCCACACATGATAGCTACCGAGGCTATGAAGGCCCGGAAATTTGAGAGGGGGTTGAAGGCCTACCTCAAGGATCGTGTCTCAATGTTCCGACATGAGACATATTCAGAAGTTGTGGACAAAGCATTGTTGGCCGAGTCTAATTCCGAAGAGTTCTTTAAGAGAAGAGGAATAGAGAAGGGACAGTCTAGTAATTCAGGGGAGAAGAGAGCTAGGACTATGTCTTATCAGTCCGCAGGGCCGGCTCAGTCACAGAGGATGTACTCGGCACCACAGGCCCCCCGCCCTTTTACTCCACCGGTTTTTCGCCCGGCTACCTCGTATGCTCCTCGCCCCGCAGTGACTCAGGCTACGGGTTATACTCCTCCCACTTATTCACATGATGTCTGCACCCTTTGTGGAAGGAGGCATCCAGTAGGGGAATGTCGGAAGGCTACAGGAGGCTGTTTTCATTGTGGCGACCAGGGCCACATGATTCGGGATTGTCCCCGACGTCTAATGCCAGCTCAGTCTTCGGGGAGCAGGCCCCCGATTAGGCAGACATCTCAGCCTAGCTCTTCTCAGGCTTCGAGGGCCTCACAGTCTGCCCGGCCTCCTCGCCCAGCCACTCAGGGTCGAGTTTTTGCTCTATCGGAGAGAGACGCACGTGCATCCGACGATGTCGTGCAAGGCGCTTTATTAGTGAACGAATGTCTCGCTCGAGTGTTGATAGACACAGGATCCACTCACTCTTTTGTCTCCCCAAGTTTTGCAAAGGGCTTTTCGACTGAGGCTACTCCGTTGGAGCGGGAGTTGACCATTGCAACTCCACTCGGCAAGTCGGTTGATACGGACAAGATATTCAGGGATAGTGTGGTTCAAGTGGGGGAGAATGAATTGTTAGCCGACCTTATCGTCCTGGGTTTCCAAGATTTAGACTTTGACGTCATTCTTGGTATGGATTGGTTGGCAAGCCATCACGGGCATGTTGCGTGTTTTGAAAAGATGGTGAATTTCAAGCCGGAAGGGGGTAAGCCTTTTCACTTCCGAGGATTAAGAGAGAGGGACATTGCTCGCCTCGCAGCCTTGAGTATAGCACACCCAGAAGCACAAAACTCATCGGCTATTCCAGTTGTGAGTGAGTTCTTAGATGTGTTCCCGGAAGAACTTCCCGGATTACCTCCTGATAGAGAGATCGAATTCGCTATAGAGCTTGCTCCGGGTACAGCTCCGATTTCAAGGGCACCATATAGAATGGCCCCTATAGAGCTTGAAGAATTAAAGAAGCAGATTGAGGAGTTACAACAACTTGGTTTCATCCAACCAAGTGTCTCGCCGTGGGGAGCTCCGGTTCTCTTTGTGAAAAAGAAGAACGGGTCTATGAGGATGTGTATAGACTACCGTCAGTTGAACAAGGTAACTATCAAGAATCGTTATCCCTTGCCAAGGATAGACGACTTATTTGACCAACTGAAGGGAGCGAGATTCTTCTCCAAAATTGATCTTAGATCGGGGTATCACCAATTAAGGATCAAGGCGGAAGATGTTCAGAAGACGGCTTTCAGGACTCGGTATGGGCATTACGAGTTCCTTGTCATGCCTTTTGGGCTGATGAATGCACCGGCGGCATTCATGGATTTGATGAACCGGGTGTTCCGATCTTACTTGGATCGATGCGTGATTGCATTCATTGATGACATTTTGGTGTATTCCCAGACACGGGAAGATCACGCACGAGACCTCCGTCTTGCTCTGGAGATGTTGAGAGAGCATAGGCTATATGCCAAATTGAGTAAGTGCGAGTTCTGGCTAGAGAAAGTCGCATTTCTTGGACACGTGGTGTCGGCCGAGGGTATTTCTGTAGATCCAGCCAAGGTTGAGGCAGTCATGAGTTGGGAGAGGCCCAAGAGCGTTACGGAGATACGTAGTTTCCTCGGATTGGCAGGCTACTACCGGAGATTTGTGGAGGGATTCTCCAGTTTGGCTGCACCTCTCACCTACTTGACAAGAAAAAGTGCAAAGTTCAGTTGGAGTGACCGATGTGAAGTAAGTTTCCAAGAGTTGAAGAAACGCCTCACCACAGCCCCTGTCCTTACTGTGCCATCCGGACATGGTGGTTATGAGGTATATAGCGATGCTTCGCATATCGGACTTGGGTGTGTCCTTATGCAGCATAAGAAAGTCATTGCCTACGCATCAAGACAATTGAAGGAGCATGAAAAGAATTACCCCACTCATGACTTAGAACTCGCTGCAGTTGTGTTTGCATTGAAGATTTGGCGACATTATCTTTATGGGGAACAATTTGAGGTATTCACAGATCATAAAAGCCTTAAGTATTTGTTTTCCCAGAAAGAGTTGAACCTGAGGCAAAGAAGATGGGTAGAATTTTTGAAAGACTATGAGTGCTCCATTCAATACCACCCGGGCAAGGCAAATGTAGTAGCCGATGCTCTTAGCCGGAAGCCTACTGGACTTTTGGCGCATATGATGCTGAAGGAGTGGAGATTGCTGGAGGATGCATCCAACCTCGACATCAGTTTTAGTCTCCCTACCTATGGGCCGGTAATGGCTAGCATCACAGTTAGGCCATTTATGTTGAGCATGATCCAGGAGTTGCAGGAAATGGATGCCGAACTACTTTCTTGCCGAGACAAGTCAGTTAAAAGTGGCAGTAAGGACTTTACGGCGAGGGAAGATGAAATTATCACTTTCAAGGGAAGAGTATGTGTCCCAGCCGATGAGAAGCTTAAGCGAGAAATCTTGTACGAGGCTCACCGGTCCAAGTACACCGTTCACCCCGGGGGTACCAAAATGTATAGGGACTTGAAGAAGCATTTTTGGTGGCGGAACATGAAGCGAGAAATAGCGGAGTATGTGTCTAAATGCTTGGTGTGCCAACAAGTCAAAGCCGAACACAGGAGACCGGCTGGACTTTTGCAGTCCCTCCCTATTCCCGAGTGGAAATGGGAACATATCTCTATGGACTTTATCGTGGGATTGCCGAAGACGGTCAAGAAGACCGATGCTATATGGGTAGTTATTGATAGACTCACGAAGTCCGCTCATTTCTTACCGTACCGGACTACATTCAACTCCAATCAGTTAGCGGAGCTATACATAAAGGAAATAGTCCGATTACACGGGGTGCCAGTGAGTATTGTGTCGGATAGAGACCCAAGATTCACATCCAGGTTTTGGAAAAGTTTTCAAGGTGCAATGGGCTCCCGGTTAAACTTTAGCACAGCTTTCCACCCACAGACCGACGGGCAAACCGAGAGGGTGAATCAAGTTCTTGAAGATATGCTCCGAGCATGTATGCTAGACTTCAAGGGAAGTTGGGAAGATCACCTACCTTTGGTGGAATTCGCTTACAACAATAGTTATCAAGAAAGCATACAAATGGCGCCTTTCGAGGCTTTGTACGGAAGGAGTTGTAGATCCCCGTTGTATTGGGATGAAGTGGGAGAAAGAAATATTTTGGGCCTCGAGTTAATTGAACAAACCGCGGATAGGGTCAAGCTTATCCGGGAGAGGTTAAAGACTGCACAAGATAGACAGAAAAGCTATGCCGACAACCGAAGGAGGGATCTTGAATTCCGAGTCGGTGATTTTGTGTTTGTAAGGATTTCACCGACCAAGGGTGTTATGCGATTCGGGAAGAGAGGCAAGCTTAGCCCGAGATATGTGGGTCCGTTCGAGATCATTACTCGAGTCGGTGAAGTTGCTTACCGTGTTGCTTTGCCCGCTCACATGGCGGCGGTCCACGATGTGTTTCATATCTCCATGCTTCGGAAGTACATCCCAGATCCTTCTCACGTCATTGAGCTTGATCCGGTTGAGATTCGAGAGGATCTCACTTTGGTTGAGAAGCCGGTTCATATTTTGGATCGAAGAGACCAAGTACTTCACAACAAGACTATTCCGCTAGTTCTCGTGCAATGGCAACATCACGCTCGAGAAGAGGCTACATGGGAACGTGAGGCCGAAGTCAAGGCGAAGTACCCCGAGTTGTTTGAATGATTTTATGTATGACTTGTAATTTTTTTTCAAATTGTTATGCTAAGTTGTTTAAATTGTAAAGCACGCATTGTCCAAATTTCGAGGATGAAAGTTTTGTAAGGGGGGGAGAATGTAGCACCCCAGACTTTTTCATCCTTAATGAATACCACCTTCATAGCTAATTGGCCGTTTTTATAGTCTAATTAATAAATAAGGGAGAAATCGGAAATTCTGAAATGTTAGAAATGTTCGTTTTCGAAAGACGGATCCAACGCAAGTTGAATCGTCGAAATCCGACAAGCGAGTCAAAAGATATGGTCAAAACAGTCCAGACATACAGAAGACCGATCGCTCGGTCCAGTCAGCGATCGATCGGTCCATAACCGATCGATCGGTAGCTATCGCACGGTCAGAAATTTTGTATGGGGAAATTTTTCAGAGAGTGAGTTTTTGACCGGTCGATCGGTCATAAACACCGATCGCTCGGTAGGCAACCGATCGATCGGTCATAACCACCGATCGCTCGGTCTTCGCGTTTTTGCTGAAATTTCAGTAAGGGCGTTTTCGTCTTTTGGGTGTTAAACCCTTACCCATAAGGGTTTGCTCGACCCTTTGAGGCCTCACTTACAACACTTAGGGATATTTGAGAGAGAGGAAGAAGAAACTAGGGTTCCAAAGCCCCCTTTCCATTTGAGAGTAAGATCAATGGTTTAAGCACCCAAGAGCATCCCTAAAAGCTTGGATTTCGAAAATCCAACCTCAAGCTCGTGTGGGACTCCTTCTCCAAGGTAGGGAAGCATTTTCCACGGCAACTTCAAGGTTGTTTTCCCCACACTAAGCCTTCTTCAAGCAAGGATCTTTCTTCTTGCAAGTTGGAGCTTCAATCAAGGTTTCTACTAAGGATCAAGCCTTGATTCAAGGTTAGTACACCCTACTAACTTTCCCTAGCAATAACCTAGGTTTTCTAGGGTAAATGGTGATTATATATATTATGCTTTTCCTTCCCTATGCATTGTATTAACTCAACAAATATAAACAAGATAAGGGGAATGGAATAAATGTGTGGATGGGATGTCGATTGAGGCGATTGGATGCCGTATGGATGTTGTGTGATGTGTGAAAAGGAAAATGGAAGATGGGCACTTTACAAATAACGAATGTACCTTGATGTCTTGATGAAAAATACGCACTAAATAAGGGAAATGGAAGGACTAAGAAATGTGGCCCACCGGGTGTTTGATAAAATGACTAAACAAGGGATAAATGGACTTAATGAAGAAAATGGAAATAGAAATTGTGTAAATGTTCTTAGAAATGATAAATTGCTCAAATGTGCTATATGTTGCCTAAATTTTCATACCACTATGTTAAGGATTGAAATGCCATAGTCATGTGATCCGCCCATTCAAGTATGTCATCATGATTACCACTATTGACAAGCACACAAGCACGCATGCATGCATGAAACCGGGTTTTTCCAAGATTGTATTTGTATATGAAATGAATCAAGAACATGACAAGGAGGTTGGTAGCCCCAAGGAAGGGTGCTAGCCTCTGGCTCACAAGTGAAATGCAAGAGAGAACATGACAAGGAGGTTGGTAGCCCAAGGAAGGGTGCTAGCCTCTGGCTCACAAGAGAAACGGAACAAGAACATGACAAGGAGGTTGGTAGCCCAAGGAAGGGTGCTAGCCTCTGGCTCACAAGTATACAAGTCAAGAACAAATCAAGACATGAAATACAAGACAAGACACGATACACATACATGATTTGACCGAGACATGAAAAAGGTTTCCGAGACATGAGTTTTACCGAGGTTTTGCATTCATATACGCATGTCAAGATATGGCTATGTATCTTATGCTTTCACTATTGCTTTAAATTAATATCTTGTATTGCTCACTGTTGTTATGCGTTCGTTATTGTTATGGTTAGCTAGTAGTTTGTACTCGCTGAGTATTCCATGCTCAGCCGTACTTTTATGTCGGCAGGTACCGTGGATGTCCTCGACCCCGAGCCTTGGGTCGAGGAGGAGTATGTAGAGGAGAGGGAGCCACCTATCCCATGGCAGTCTCAAGAGGATGGGGACTTGGATGTGTGGCCATACCTCGACTACTGTTGAGAGGAGAGTATTAGAGAGTTCCTTTTTGTATTTTGATAGGTGGGCATGTCCACCTTTACTTTGATTGTATTTAGTATATGTTAACTTGGAATACTATATGGAGTAATAGAAGAAAAGAAAAAGTTGGCTTATGCTTCCGCACTTATGTTTAGTTTCCGCACTCTGATTATCATTGTATTATATTATGTTTAGCCTCTTGCATTACAGGATGGTTTGACAGGTACACATAGTCACCTCTAAAGTATCCCTTAACTCCTAGGGGGTATTTTGGGGCGTGACATTAAGTTTGTATATGACTGGTAATTTTCCTTTTGGTTTGTAAAGCAAGTAGAGTCTGAATTTCGAGGATGAAATTTTTGTAAGGGGGGGAGGATGTAGAGCCCCTGACCTTTTCACAGTTAATGCATGACACTTCCGTTGTCATTTTGCCTTTAAAGAGGTATAATTAATAAATAAGGAAGAAATTGGAAATTTTGAAATGTCAGAAATGTTCCTTTTCGAAGTACGAGCCCAACGCAAGTTGAATCGTCAAAATCGGACGAACGAGTCAAAAGATATGGCCAAAACAGTCTGAACCTGTAGGCAAAATGTAGCTCGGAAGGCAATAAGGACGTGCTCTGACGTCGTACTCTGATAACGTAGCACAGACAACGTACTCTTAACGTATACGTTGTGCATCCATTGTACAGCTCACAATGGGTACGTCGTGCAGCAGACAATGTGTACGTTGTACAGCACAACGGGCACGTTGTGCATAAGACAACGGACAACGAGCTCAGCACTAGGCACAACACAACGGACAACGGGTTCGGCACCCTTCACAACGGACAACGTGTTTGGTACTATTCACAGCACAACGAGTTGGCACTATTCATAGCACAACGAGTTGGCACTATTCACAGCACAACGAGTTGGCACTATTCACAGCACAACGAGTTGGCGCTATTCACAGCACAACGAGTTAGCATTGTTCACAACACAACATGTTCAGCACTGTCCACAGCTCAACGTGTTCGGCATTCGTGTTTTTACAGAAATTCCAGTAAGGGTATTATGATCTTTTGGTCGGTTCACTCTTACCTTGAGAGTTTAACCCGAGCCTTTAGGGCATCATTCGACACTTAGAGAGTTTGAGAGAATAGGAGAAAGAGGAGAAGGCGATTCCAACCTAGAGTTTCCATTTTGGAGAGAAAGCAAAGGGTTTTGAGACCCTAGATCACTTCAAGCTCGGCTCTTCTCCAAGATCTCGGCTCAAGCACTCGTGGAGAGCGTTCTCTAAGCTAGGGCAGCAACTCACAGTCGTTTTGGAAAGGGGATTTCTTCCTCATTTCTTCAAGGTCGGTACTTCTTGCTACCCTCCTAGTTATAGTTCCTCTTTTCCCTTTATTTATTTCGATTTCCTTTTATTTACATTTGTGCTATGAGATGGATGGGTGTGAATGGCAAATGGTGAATGGAGATGGATGTTGGCGAATGGATGCCGTGTGAATGATGTGATGAATGAATGGGAAAGGGCATTGTACTAATAATAAATATACAAGTATGTTGTGATGGTGAACCCACCTAGAAAAAGCATGATGTAGGTTTAACGAATAATGAACACACCATGTTTGATGAAATGCCATGGTGAATACAGTGAGTTGTAAATTAGGAAATGCATGCCTAATAAATCTTGGATATTGCTAGGGCTTATGATAGTGTGTTTCTTGCTTTCCCTAAATGATATCAATATTACATTTCTCAAATCATTGATGTTATACGTGTTGTGAAATTACCCAAATGTCATATTTAAATTTGAATGCAAGTATGTCCACGGTTCTCACGAGCACGGCATGCATGATATGATTTATCGAGGTTTTCAAGGACATGGTTAGAGGTGGGACATATCCTACGATATGTTTTACCTCGCTTTTCACGAGAAAACAAGAACAAACATTCCACGAGGGGTCTCCCCTCACTCACAAGTGCATATCATGAAGAAGGGCCTCCCTTCCCTCGCAAGTACATACATATCATGAAGAAGGGTCTCCCTTCCCTCTCAAGTGCATTGCATAAAGAAGGGTCTCCCTTCCCTCTCAAGGCATCTCACAAGCGCATCTCACAAGTACATCTCACAAGGATATCTCACAAGTTACATGATCACAAGCAAGCACGCATGACATGCATGACATGACACGACATACAAGAATCAAGCAAGATAGGCAAGACAAGCTTTCAAGTACGAAAAGATATTTCAAGCCAAGTCAAGTGCACGATGTTTTCAGGAGGTTTTATCGGCTTTCTACAAGTTACAAGCATGATTATAAATTGCTTTGCTTCCTTGTATGATATGATTTGTTTCCGTCTAACATATATGTATTGCTCCTGATTTATGTATTGCCATTCTTATGCTATAATTGTTGGTTAGTATTTAGTACCCGCTGAGTATTCCATGCTCAGCCGTACTTCTTATGTCGGCAGGTGATAGCGGAGCGGCTGTTCCTTTCGACATCTATGCTCCGAGTCCTTGGGTAGAAGAGGAATACGTTGAGGAACCTGTGGAGGAACCTCCCATATTTTGGCGGGCATGTCTGCACTTTCTTATGGATTCCTTTTTGTGTAAACTTGGATTTAAGTATGTATATACATAGAGGTTTGTTAGTCTCCCGCTGTGCTATGTTAGAGTATGTTTCCGCTGTTTATATCATCTATTGTGTATGCTCTGTGGGTTTTTGCAGGTTGGTTTGTCAAGCAAGTCATGTAATCCATGATTAGTCGTCCAAAGTTCACTCTAACTCCTAGGGTAGGTTTTGGGTCGCGACATATAGTCACCTCTAAAGTATCCCTTAACTCCTAAGGGGTATTTTGGGGCATGACAAATTTTTTGGGCATCTTGTCTAACAATCTCCCACTTGCCCTAAAAGTCACTGTGTTATAGATTTCAATCTCATACTATCTAAGTGTGGTACAAATACTTTATCTGATAAAGCCTTAGTCATCGGGTCAGCAACATTAAGTTGAGACCTAATCTTTGTAACAATAATATTGTAGAGCCCCTGACCTTTTCACAGTTAATGCATGACACTTTCGTTGTCATTTTGCATTTGAAGAGGTATAATAAATAAATAAAGAAGAAATTAGAGATTTCGAAATGTCAGAAATGTTCCTTTTCGAAGTACGAGCCCAACGCAAGTTGAATCGTCAAAATCAGACGAACGAGTCAAAAGATATGGCCAAAACAGTCTGAACCTGTAGGCAAAATGTAGCTCGGAAGGCACTAAGGACGTCCTCTGACTCGTACTCTGATAACGTAGCACAGACAACGTACTCTTAACGTATACGTTGTGCATCCGTTGTACAGCTCACAACGGGTACGTTGTACAGCACAACGGGCACGTTGTACATAAGACAACTGACTACGAGCTCAGCACTATGCACGACACAACGTGGCAACGGGTTTGGCACCCTTCACAACGGACAACGTGTTTGGTACTATTCACAATGGACAACGTGTTTGGTACTATTCACAGCACAACGAGTTGGCACTATTCACAGCACAATGAGTTGGCACTATTCACAGCACAACGAGTTCGACACTGTTCATAGCACAACGTGTTCGGCACTGTTCACAGCACAATGTGTTCAGCACTGTTCATAGCACAACGTGTTCGACACTGTTCACAGCACAACGTGTTCGGCACTTGTGTTTGTGCAGAAATTTTAGTAAGGGTATTATGGTCATTTGGTCGGTTCACTCTTACCTTAAGAGTTTAACCCGAGCCTTTAGGGCATCATTCGACACTTAGAGAGTTTGAGAGAATAGGAGAAAGGGGAGAAGGCGATTCCAATCTAGGGTTTCCATTTTGGAGAAAAATCAAAGGGTTTTGAAACCTTAGATCACTTCCAGTCCGGTTTTCTTCAAGATCTCGGCTCAAGCTCGTGCGAAGCTTGTGTTCCAAGCTAGGGCAGCAACTCACAGTCGTTTGGAAGAGGGATTTCTTCCTCATCTCTTCAAGGTCGGTACTTCTTACTACCCTCCTAGTTATAGTTCCTCCTTTCCCTATATTTCTCTTTATTTTCCTTTATTGACATTTGTGCTATGAGATGGATGGGTGTGAATGGCGAATGGTGAATGGAGATGGATGTTGGCGAATGGATGCCGTGTGAATGATGTGATGAATGAATGGGAAAGGGCATTGTACTAATAATAAATATACAAGTATGTTGTGATGGTGAACCCACCTAGAAAAAGCATGATGTAGGTTTAACGAATAATGAACACACCATGTTTGATGAAATGCCAAGGTGAATACAGTGAGTTGTAAATTAGGAAATGCATGCCTAATAAATCTTGGATATTGCTAGGGCTTATGATAGTGTGTTTCTTGCTTTCCCTAAATGATATGAATATTACATTGCTCAAATCATTGATGTTATATGTGTTGTGAAATTACCCAATTGTCATGTTTAAATTTAAATGCAAGTATGTACACGGTTCCCACGAGCACGGCATGCATGACATGATTTATCGAGGTTTTCGAGGACATGGTTAGAGGTGGGACATATCCTACGATATGTTTTACCTCGCTGTTCACAAGAAAACAAGAACAAACATTCCACAAGGGGTCTCCCCTCACTCACAAGTGCATATCATGAAGAAGGGCCTCCCTTCCCTCGCAAGTACATACATATCATGAAGAAGGGTCTCCCTTCCCTCTCAAGTGCATTGCATAAAGAAGGGTCTCCCTTCCCTCTCAAGGCATCTCACAAGCGCATCTCACAAGTACATCTCACAAGGATATGTCACAAGTTACATGATCACAAGCAAGCACGCATGACATGCATGACATGACACGACATACAAGAATCAAGCAAGATAGACGAGATGAGTTTTCAAGCACGAAAATGGTACTTTAAGTCAAGTCAAGTGCACAATGTTTTCAAGAGGTTTTATCGGCTTTCTACGAAATACAAGCATGATTATAAATTGCTTTGCTTCCTTGTATGATATGAATTGTTTTCGTCTAACATATATGAATTGCTCCTGATTATGTATTGCCATTTTTATGCTATAATTGTTGGTTAGTATTTAGTATCCGCTGAGTATTCCATGCTCAGCCGTACTTCTTATGTCGGCAGGTTTTGAGGGAGCTGCTGCTCCATTTGATGTTTGTGCTCCTGGTCCATGGGTGGAAGAGGAGTACGTTGAGGAGCCTTTGGAGGAACCTCCCGTAGAGGGTTATCAGTAGGTGGTGTTAGATTCTGAGTGAATAGCTATGGGTGAGATGAGAGTTAGATTTATGTATTTTGGCGGGCATGTCCGCACTTTCTTATGGATTTCCTTTTTGTGTAAACTTGGATTTAAGTATGTATATACATAGAGGTTTGTTAGTCTTCCGTTGTGCTATATTAGAGTATGTTTCCGCTGTTTATATCCTCTATTGTGTATGCTCTGTGGGTTTTTTTTTGCAGGTTGGTTTGTCAAGCAAGTCATGTAATCCATGATTAGTCGTCCAAAGTTCACTCTAACTCCTAGGGTGGGTTTTGGGTCACGACAAATATCTTGCCTTTCAATTATCTCATGAATGAGATGATACTTCCGGTCCACATGTTTCATCTTTTTGTGGCTCCTAGGTTTTTTGTTATGAGCTACTACACTATTACTATCACAAAAGAGAGTAATAGGTTCAAGTGCTGAAGAAACATTTCCTAGCTCTTGCAAAAACCTTCTGAACCAGATTGTTTCTTTTACTGCTTCAGAAGCTGCAATATATTCTGCTTCTGTGGTGGAGTCTGCAATGCTTTTTTGCTTTATTCTGCGCCAACTGACAGCAGTATCACCTAGTATGAACACATACCGAAATGTGGAAGCTCTATTGTCCGGATCAGATTGGAAATCGGAATCAGTATAACCCAATCCAACTAAACCTTCTGATTGAAAAGTAAGCACATAATCCCTAGTCCTTTTCAGGTACTTCATGATGTGCTTCACTGTAGTCTAATGATTAACACCTGGATTGCTTTGGAACTGACTAATAACTCCTACTATATGACAAATATCTGGTCTAGTACATAACATAACACACATAAGGCTCCCAACTGCCAAGCATAAGGGCACCTCTTCATCTTCTCGATCTCATCAGCTGATGTAGGGGCCATCTTTTTAGATAAAGTAACATCATGTCTAAAAGGAATGAGAGTTGTCTTACAATCACTCATACTGTACCTATACAAAATCTTGTCTATATAGGAAGTTTGGCTCAATCCCAACATTCGGCATTTCCTATCTCTTAGAATCTTTATTCTAAGAATATAGGATGCCTCTCCCAAGTCTTTCATTGAGAAATGCTGAGAAAGTCAAATCTTAACTGATGAAAACATTCCTACATCATTCCCAATGAGTATAATGTCATCTACATAAAAAATTAACAATACTACCGCTTTCCCACTGTCCTTGTATATATAAGATTCCTATAACCTTTTTTGGATTCCAAATTCTTTCATCGAATGATCAAATCTTTGGTTCCAACTTCTGGAAGCTTGTTTTAAACCATATATCGACTTGTTGAGCTTGCATACGATGTTCTCCTGGTTAGGAGCAATGAAGCCCTCAAGTTGTTTCATATAGATGTCTTCATCCAACATTTTACTAAGAAAAGCAATTTTGACAACCATTTGCCATATCTCATAGTTATGGTGTACAGCTATAGCTAGTATTATCTTGATGGATTTGAACATAGATACAGGTGAAAAGGTATCCTCATAATCAACACCTTGAATTTAAGTGTAACCTTTTGCAACAAGTCTAGCTTTATAGGTTTCCATATTACCATCAGCACCCTTCTTTCTTTTGTAAATCCATTTGCATCCAATTGGCCTTATACCATGTGGTGGATCTACTAAAGTCCATATGCCATTATCATACATGGAATCTATTTCAGCATTCATGGCTTTATTCCATTGATATGAATCTACATCTAATGTAGCTTCCTGATAAGTATTAGGATCTGTATCCTAATCATCAGGGGTAACTAGATAAACTTCATTATTGTAATACTAAAGTCTATCTGGTGGTCTAGAAACTCTTTCAGACCTTTTCAGTGGAATAGAATTAGAAGAATCAATAGTGGAAGGATTAGGTTCATCTTGGACACTGGCTGTGTTGTCTTTCATCTCATGAAATTGAACCTTTTTAAGAAGATCCATTTCTTCTTCCAAGAAAGTGGCATGAAGCCTAACAACTATTGTTTAGTCTGCCTTGGAGTAGAAATAGAACCCTTAGTTTCTTTTGGATATCATACAAAGTTCCATTTTTCTGTTCTAGATTCCAACTTAGTAGGTTCGAGTTTGCGAACATGCGCAGGACAACCCCATACCCTTAGATGTTGTAAACTAAGTTTTCGCCCAGTCCACAATTTATAGGGTGTAACTGGTATAGACTTAGAAGGAACTTGGTTCAGAATGTAAATAGCAGTTTGTAAAGCATATCCTCAAAGATAAGAAGGTACATCGGCATGACTTATCATAGAGCAAACCATATCTAATAAGGTCCGATTTCTTCTTTCAGAAACACCATTTTGTTGAGGTGAGACAGGACTTGTCCATTACGAGATAATCCCATTATCCCTTAAGTAATCTATAAGATCATTGGTGAGGTATTCACCACCTTGATCTGATCGAAGTGTCTTTATGGATTTGTCTGTTTGATTCTCAACTTCTAATCTGAATTCTTTGAACTTTTCAAAGGTGTCAGATTTGTGTTGCATCAAATAGACATATCCATATCTAGAATAGTCATCGGTAAATGTTACAAAATACTGGTATTGCCCTTATGCAACAATGTTAAATGGACCACATACATCACTATATATGAGTCTTAACTTATCTTAAGCTCTTCTTACCTTTTTAGGGTAAGATTTCTTGGTTATATTCCCTTCGAGACATGACTCGCAAGTAGGGAGTGGTTCTATCTTGAGAAATTCAAGGGGAGCATCTTTTACCAACCTCTTGATCCTATCAAGATTAATGTGACCAAGTCTCTTATGCCAAATATAAGTAGACTCTATACAATGTCTCTTCATTCCAGACATTTCAGATGATGAGGCATTATCACTTTGCAAACATTCATTATTTACCAAAGGAAATATTAAATAAAGACCATTAATGAGATTACTAGTAATCAAAGATCATTCCATCTTTCTTAATTTCAACAATTGAATTAAACTTGATAGAAAATCCATAAAGTAAAAGTCTAGATATTAAAATCAAATTACGATGTGAAAAAGGCATATAAAGCAGTCTTTTAAAATTAATGTCTTTCCATTAGGTAAATAAAGAGTAAACAAGCCGATTGACTTAACTGCAACATTTGCACCCTAGCCAACTTTAAGCTTCTGCTCCTGTTTGGTCGACTTTCTGGTTTCCTTGAACCCCTGTAAATAATTACAAACATGTACAGTGGATCCAGAATCCACACACCATGAGTTAGGAGGAGCATCCAGAAAGTTTGACTCAACAGTAATCAATACCTAAAAGCATCTTATACCTTGAGTATTGGCGCCACCCTTCTTAAGAGTTGCGAGGTAAGTCCTACAGTTCCTCTTTCAGTGGCCTATTTTACCATAGTAGAAACACTTTTCCTTGCCTTTGTTATCTTTGCCAGTATCACCTGAAGAACCTTTAATAACTCTTGCCTTACCCCTATTGTCTTTAAACTTACCTTTGCCCTTATTCCCTTTTCTAAACTTTTTACATCTCTTGGAGGTATCAAGTTTATCGACAATTAAAGATTCGCCTTTTGTTGACTTTTTAATCAAATCTTCAGCAGCTACAATGAGTTCATAAGCTCACTTAGAGATATTTCACTCTTGTTCATGTTATATTTAACACAAACGCATTGAAGGACGAAGAGAGTGACTGCAAAACAGTATCAACCTGAGTGATGGCATCCATCTCTCCACCAAGAATCTCCAGTTCATTCAATAAGTCCATCATCTTTATGATGTGCTCTCTGACTGGAGTTCCCTCGGTCATCTTGGTGTTAACAAGGGATTTCAACTTTACTTGTCGAGCTGACCTATTTTGCTCACCAAACATCTCATGCAAGTTTTGTAAAATGTCAGAAGCCTTATCCATGTGTTCATGCTGGCTTTGCAAAATGTTAGACATCGAAGCTAGTATGTAACACTTGGTCATCTAATTGGACCTCTCCCATTGCTCCAACTCAGCTTTTTGGGTTGGTGCTGCATCGCTGGGAATTTCAGGTTTAGGTGTCTTAAGACATAGGTTAAGGTTATTCACGACAAATACTATTCTAATCTTTCTTTTCCAGTCTACATAGTTAGTTCCGACTAACTTTTCATCATGAAGAATTTCAGTCAATGGTTGTAAGTCTGTCATGATCTAATCAAATGACAAATAAGATAGTATTAGAGATCTATTATATTCATTAATTACTATTAGTTTATGGGTCTGTTTCTAATAGTATTGCAAATTTAGGAAGTTTCAATTGACATCGAATACCTAAACACTGGCTTAATGTAATCCTACCTTTGGGCACAATATCACTTCACCTTGAATAGGAAGATAGTAATTATCTTCTCCATTTTCACAGATCTCATCTTGTGAATCTTGGAGCATTCGATCTACTGTCTGATCTATAAGAGATGTTATACTCACACTTTGACGTTATTGTATAATATCTCTTATTCTTGTGCCCACCTACCATTAACCTAATAAACACTTAGCGAAAGCTCATGCTTTGGCATTGTTGCTCCCATTATTTGCTTATACAGTTTTCACCATGTTTTGGGCCCCGCTTTGGCTTGTCAGTTTACTCACACTCTCCACTATAAGATCACATAGTGTATGGTAGAAGATCATAATACTCAGGGACTTTATCATAGAATAATTAAAAACAATTAACAGATATCATCTCATGATAAAATAAACAAGTATCATCTCATGATAATTAAAACAATAATATATGAAATTAATCGCTATGGGTCAATTAAAATTAAAATGCATAGATGCAAGAGAATGAGAATAAAGGTAACTTACAAACTCCTTCGCAATTCCTTTATCATCTTATCGAGATCATCATCATAACATCCTCCTTCACAACATGTCTACCAATACATAATATGAAATTTAAATGGCATTAGGGAAACCAGTATTCCATTCGGCCTTTTCAGGGAAATCGAATGAATCTGCCCTTTACAAAAATTGCCAAAATCCTACTACATATTATCCTCTAATATGAATGCATGATAAGAAATTTATCATAGAATAAATTAGACGCATAACTCTAATCTCATATAATTAGATGCAATATGGTGATGGAGTACTTTTTCTTATTTGAAAAGATTTAAAATATTGATAACAATCATCAATTTACTCGATAAAATCTATATCTTATATAGATCAAGCCCCGGAGAATAAAACAATTGTATTTTCCATAAAAAAAATTTCATAAAATTATTTTTAAAATATAAGATAGAATTTTCTTAAATCTCTACAATATTTTATTTCTGACTTGAATGAAAGATCCTTTCTCGAATGCAAGATCCTTTCATAAAGATTGGTTCTACTACTATCCAAGATAAAAATAAAAATTAAGATAATCAAAAATCCTTAATATGATCTCATCATAAAATAGGGTTTTATAATTTTTCGAATAAAATCTTACTTATAGGACAAATCATTCATTAATTATTTTAAACAATTAATAAATTTTTTTAAATGATCAAATCATTTAAAAGGAAATTTCAAAATAAACTCTTTATTTCAACTTTAATTATATCACATATAATACTAGATTTTAAAATTATTTAATTATCATTACCAAATCTCATTCAATAATATAATAAAATTAATTATTTATTTATTCATCTCATGAACAAATAAAAATCAAAAAACTATGAGCATTATAAAATGAATAGAATTAAATTCATCTCATGAATTAAATCATGTATTTAATTATCCTTTAAAATAAACAAAAAAAAAATACTCCCTAACCATGAGCTCTGATACCACTTGAATGGAGATTTGGATAAAAATTTATGCTGAAACTGGATCCTGATGATCTTTACACCATAGAAAGCAACTAAAATTATCTACTCGTTTTAGTCATATTACCTCGATGAATGATGTTCACCGGTGAAGCTAATATCCACTCGAACCGTCAAAACTCTTTGTAGAGATTTCTTGAATAAATACTCGAAGCTTGATCTTTGTTCTTCGTTATCCCCGCGAAGCTTTAGAATCTCTACTTGGAATTGAAGGAGCAAGAAGAAGATGATGGATGTTGATGTAGACTTTCTATTACCAACAACTTTTAGAGTTCAAAATCCTTAAGTTGAAAAACCCGATATGGAACACCCTATGTAGCTCATGAAAATCCAAGGGGAGACTCCGTTGGGGCTCACGATTTTGGAAAGGAGGAGAGGGAGAGAAATTGAGAGACAGAGAAGTGCCACACGGTTTTGGGGTGTGTGGTATATTTATAGGACTTTGGATCTTATCCTAATCCTTCTTCAATTCCAACTTATCCCTTAGGAATTATTTATTAATAATAACTCTTACTATTAATTAATTAAACTCCTAGTTTATATATAACCACTTTAGTTATAGAAAACCTACTAATCAAAGAGTCCTTTTCCAAAAGGGATTCCGTAAATAAACGAATAAACCAACTACCTCAATATTAGAATCCTAATCCAATTAGGAAACTACCCAAAGGGGGGGGGGGGGGGGGGGGTGAGCCAAGGGGGGTGTGAGTTTCATGGGAGTCTTAGACTCCTAGTTGTAATCCAATTACAACTCATCTTAATCTTACTTGCATTCCAACTATTGAAATTTAATATCATAATAAAAGGAATTATTATTGAATAATTATTCAACTAACCAAGTCCTAATCCGATTAGGATATCCATAGTGAGCGCCCCACTCTATGGTTTTAATCCATGGGCTTGGGCCCATATTAAAGGTCCATTCTTAATGGGTTTATGGATATGGGTCAAACCCATTTCCCCTTTAATTAGGTTAATTAAATAATTACTAATATAATCCTCTAATTTAAATTAACAATTAATCTAAACCGTAGATTAACATTTAATCTATTTAATTGTGATTAACATTTAATCTCTTAATTAATTGATTAATATTTAATCAATCAAATGAGCTTGTATTTCTTATGTGAGCATCTCTACAGATTCCTCTAGGACATTCAAACCCTAGCTTACCCAATGTTATCCCATTGACCCTAAATAGAAATTTAATTTCATCGAAATTGCAAGTGACGTGAGATATCCTTGTTACAATTGAATCCCAGTGTAAGAACATTAACCAATACGGATCCTGCCATACGAACTTTTTAATTCAATTGATTCTTCCAATTACATTATCCCTAATGGGCCTTCAAGATAATTTATACTATCTAACTCATAGCCCACTGCACATCATCTAGGTTTACAAGACTTCTGATTAAGCCATGAGAAACATTTTCTCATGTAAAACAGTTTGAGAAAAACCTTTTGCAAGTATATATATTTTAAATAAAATATATTTCAAACTTGTTTTGTTTCAAAATTACCTGCGCAGGATTGAAGCTTAATCTACTGTCTTACCCAGAACTTGGATAATCTCTCAATTTAATGAGCATGGATTTCATGTTTGAAATTCATCTTGACTCGAACAACTTTTTGACTATCCAACTGTCACTGTATCGTATTCCCTAAGGTAGAGAATACTTTGGTGAAATCGAAACAGTCAGATTACTGTTCAGTTATAAATGAACTTATCAAATCTAAGGATCATTGAAATTGTTCAATGTGAATGAGAGACCAACTATCTGATAGTATGTTTATGCAAGAGGTCTCTCATTGAATGCAATTAGTCAGTGTACATTTAAGCACCCATATGCTGATGTGTAGTCTCCACTACAATAGTTCGAGATAGAACTACATTTCAACTATTGAGAACATGTTAGTATAGTGGTAGCCATATAAGTGAAGTGCCCAGCTTCACCCATAGCTGTGACTATATAAGGTATAAGGAACTTGAAAGTTATATCTGCCTGTGATAATCCAATCATATAACTTTCCTACAAAATATCCTAAGGATCTTTATCGATATCTCATATCGTATAGATCATCTCATGATCATGGTCAATTACCCATAATGAATACACAATAGATAAAGAAGAAGTCTCTATTAATCAAATTAATAAGAATCTTACAATCTAAATGACTTTTCTGGGCATCAAGTCTAACAATTTGTTCTTGGATTACCAAAAACTCAACGTGGCTTTGATTCAATTTTTGTTGTTGTTGATAGGTTTTTAAAGATGGTACACTTCATCCAATGCAAAAATACATCTGATGCTTCGCATGTCACTCACCTTTTTTTCAAAGAAGTTGTTCGACTTCATGGCGTGCCAAGAACCATTACATCAGATCGAGACACTAGATTTATGAGCCACTTTTGGCTTACCTTATGGAAGCTTATAGGCACTCAACTCCAATTTTCAAGTGCCTATCATCCACAAAATGACAGACAAACCGAAGTTGCAAACCGGTCTCTAGGAAATCTTCTTCGGTGTCTTGCAAGAGACCATCCAAAGCAATGGGACTTAATTTTTCCGCAAGCCGAATTCACCTACAACAACTCCAATTTTCGTTCGACACAAAATTGCCCCATTTTTAGTTGTTTATGGGAGGAATCCAAGTCATGTTTTGGACCGAGTATCCATCCCCAACCCAAGTAAAATTAACATGGAAGCAGAAGAATTTTTTAAACACATCAAAGAGGTGCATGAGCAAGTACAAGTCCAACTTCAACACGCCAACAACTGCTATAAAGAAGCTTATGATGCTCAGCGACGACAAGTTGAATTCGAAGAAGGAGATTTAGTGATGGCTTATTTAAGAAGGAAAAGATTTCCAAAGGGTACATATCATAAGCTTAAAAATAAGAAGGTTGGTCCATGCCGCATTCTCAAGAAGATTGGGCCCAATGCATATCGCCTTGAGCTACCCGATGGAATGGGAATTAGTCCCATTTTTAATATTGCTGATCTTTATCGTTATCATAGTGATCCTAATCAACACATGTCAAGTGTCGACATTATGAAGCTACCACCACCAATGAATCTTCCCAAAATTTTGGATATGCTTGATTCGCATTCCATTACTACTAGAAGAGGCATATACACACAATATCTTGTTCGTTAGAAAAATAAACCCGAATCTGAGGACACTTGGGTTAGTTAACAAGAATTGAAAGAACTTGACAAAGACACTTGGTGTAGCACCCCAGACTTTTTCCATCTTTAAATGAATAAGTATTTCGTAGTTGAATGGCCTTTCACGTAGTCTAATTAATAAATAGGGGAGAAATCAGAAATTCCGAAATGTCAAAAATGTGCGTTTTCGAGAGACGAATCCAACGCAAGTTGAATCGTCGAAATTGGACGAACGAGTCAAAAGATATGGCCAAAACAGTCGGGACCAGCAGAGCACCGATCGCTCGGTCCACGGAGCGATCGATCGGTCCAAAACCGATCGATCGGAGGCTATCGACTGGTCGAAAAATTTGTATGGGGAAATTTTCCAGAGAGTGAGTTTTTGACCGGTCGTTCGGTCAATAACACCGATCGCTCGGTAGGCAACCGATCGATCGGTCATAACCACCGATCGCTCGGTCTTCGCGTTTTTGCAGAAATTTCATTAAAGGCGTTTTCATCTTTTGGGGATTAAACCCTTTCCTATAAGGCTTTGCCCGAGCCTTAGGGCCTCATTCTCATCACTTAAGAGATTTTGAGAGATAGAGAGTGAGAAGAAGGGGGTTTCTAACCTAGGATTTCCATTGAGGAAGGAATCAAAGGGGTGGACCATCCTAGGTCGTCCTCAAACTTGGATTGCTTCAAGTTCAAGGCTCAAGCTCGTGTGGGAGCCACTCCCCAAGCTAGGGCAGCCATCTCACGTACGTCTTGAAAGGGGTTTCTTCCCCACGCCAATCCTCTTTCAAGCAAAGACTTCCTTCTTGCAAGTAGAGCTTCTATTTCAAGGTTTCTTCAAGATCAAGCCTCGATCTAAGGTTAGTACACCCTACTAACTTACCCTAGCAATAAATCTAGGTTTTCCTTATGAAATATGATTCTTGTTAGTATGTTTTATTCCTTGCAAAATGTGTCATCTATAATAAATATAAACAAGATAAAGAAAGGGTAGGGATGCTTGGATGGAGGTTGGATACGGCGATTGGATGCCGAATGTGTGATGTATGATGTGTGGGTTGTGGATTGGAAAATGGAGGATGGGCATTGTACAAATAACAAACTTACCATTGTGTGATTGAATGGAAAATATGCATTAAAAAGAAGGAGATAAACTACTAAGGAATAATGTATGAAAGTGTTTGACAAAATACCTAAACTATGAATAAATGATCTCAATGAAGAATATAGAAATGGGTTTTATGCATGCGTTCCTATAAATGATAAATTGATCAAATGTTATGCAAACCACTTAAGTTACCTATGTTCATATCATGAATTGAATTGTAATGCCATATCTTGGTTATCCTCATTATCATGATTGTCACTATTGTCACGTACACGAGCACGCATGATAGCATGAACCGAGATTTCAAGAGCATGTGCATATAATAAACAACAAGAAAATATTGCACGTCAAGGAGGTTGGTAGCCCAAGGAAAATTCGGGTGCTAACCTCTGGCTCACAAGAAAACTAAACAAGTAATAAAAATCACCTATTGTCAAGGAGGTTGGTAGCCCAGGGAGATTCGGGTGCTAGCCTCTGGCTCACAAGAAAACCAAACATTGTATATCAAGGAGGTTGGTAGCCCAGGGACATTCGGGTACTAACCTCTAGCTCACAAGTGCATTGCATATCAAGGAGGTTGGCAGCCCAGGGAGATTTGGGTGCAAGCCTCTGGCTCACAAGTTACAAGATGAAAATTTACAAGATGATGATCATGCATTCATGCATGCACGCATACATGATTTCTACGAGGCATATCGAGACAGGACATGGGTTTCAAGCTTGGGTTTTATCGGTGTTTTTGCATTCATGCACACACTTTTAAATGATTGTATTGTACCATGTCAAATACTGTTTAGTTCGTGATGCTTCTATTACTGCTTTGCATGGTATGACTATTACGTGTGTTATTATTGTTATGGCTAGCTAGTAGCTTGTACTCGCTGAGTATTCCATGCTCAGCCGTACTTTCATGTCGGCAGGTGCGTGAGCCCCTCTTGACATATGTGATCAGGGTCCTTGGATAGAGGAGGACTACGGCGAGGAAGAACCGTATGAGGATCTAGCAGTCGAGCCTCAGGCGGAGGCGAGAGACTTAGACCATTGGCCCCACGGGGGTGACTATTGATCGAGATAGTGTTGGGTCTTATGTATTTTGATATTTTGATAGGTGGGCTTGTCCACCTTAGACTTAGGCGAGTTTTGTATTTATGTTAACTTGGAATACTATATTTTGGATCATTATAAAGAAAGGAAAAATTTAGTTACGCTTCTGCATTTATATTTAGCTTCTGCGCTCTGATTATCATTTTTTTAGTATTGTATCCTCTTGTTAATTACAGGAGGGTTTGGCAGGTACGAAGTATCACACCTAAAGTATCCCTTAACTCCTAAGGGGTATTTTGGGGCGTGACAGAGGTGGTATCAGAGCTCTAGGCATTAGAGTCCCTAGGGTCACTTGGATGATTGAACAAGGTATTAGAATCACCTTAGAGAGTTGTATTCCAAGTATAGACTAACAAGTTAGTCTTAGTCAAAATGGGTTGAACTTCAACCGAACATAGAGTCCTACGCTAGGAACACGGATTGTATGTTATGCTATTGTGTTATATGCCATGTGTACATTATTTGTGTTGTACTTATTAAATATGCTTGATGAATATGTATTGAGTGAATTGCGAAATTTGTACTAAATGCGTATCCAAGTTAGACTCATGTTGTATTATCGTTCTCAGGAAAAATCATGAGACGCAATACCCAGGGTCGCGGGTACAACACGAGGGGTAATGGAGGTGATGCTCCATCGGGTGATGATCAACCCGACTTTGCCCAAGCATTCGCATCCATAGCCGAGACTTTGGCTATGTTGGCGGCAAGGCAACCGGCCACTCCGCCTAATGCGGCACTTATACCGGCTCCTCCTAACTGAGCCCAAGCCGGGATAGAAGCTTTTCGGAGGATGAGGCCTCCAACTTTTTGTGGAAGCATTGATCCACTTGTCGCCGAGGGTTGGATTCAGCAACTCGAGAAGATATTCTCGGTATTGGCACCTACGGAAGTGGAAAGGGTCACTTGGGCCGCCTTTATGCTTGAAGGCGAGGCCGACCATTGGTGGAAATCCGCACTTCGGACCCGAGAGTTGACCCGGCAAGGTCAAGATTGGACTTGGGAGGAATTCTTGGAAGCTTTCAACAAGAAATACTTTCCGGTCGGAATGAGAGAGAAGATGGAAGTGGAATTTATTACCTTGGAGCAAGGTAATATGTCCGTAGCGGCTTATGAAGCCAAATTTTCAGAGCTATCTCGATTTACTCCACACATGATAGCTACCGAGGCTATGAAGGCCCGGAAATTCGAGAGGGGGTTGATGGCCTACCTCAAGGATCGTGTCTCAATGTTCCGACATGAGACATATTCAGAAGTTGTGGACAAGGCATTATTGGCCGAGTCGAATTCCGAAGAGTTCTTTAAGAGAAGAGGAATGGAGAAAGGACAGTCAAGTAGTTCAGGGGAGAAAAGAGCAAGGACTAGCTTGTATCAGTCCATAGGGTCGGCTCAGTCACAGAGGATGTATTCGGCACCACAGGCCCCTCGCTCTTTTGCTCCACCAGCTTTTTGCCCGGCTACCTCATATGCTCCTCGCCCCGTAGTTACTCAGGTTACGGGATATGCTCCTTCCCTCTATTCATTTGAGGTCTGCACTCTTTGTGGAAGGAGGCATCCAGCAGGAGAATGCCGGAGGGTTTCAGGAAGTTGCTTCCATTGTGGTGACTATGGTCACATGGTTAGAGATTGTCCCCGACGTCAATTGCCAGCTCAGTCTTCGGGGAGCAGGCCCCCGATTAGGCAGACATCTCAGCCTAGCTCTTCTCAGGCTTCGAGGGTCTCACAGTCTACCCGGCCTCCTCGCCCAGCCATCCAGGGCCGAGTCTTCGCCCTATCGGAGAGAGACGCACGTGCATCCGACGATGTCGTGCAAGGTACGCAAAAATTCTAGAGTCTAAGTTGTGTAAAATTTCTATGGTTTATGATGTGATTATTTATACTAAGGGTTATTCTATGTATGATGCTTGTGATTGTTTGAAATCTACTAATAGTAGTTACTTAATCGTACAGGCGCTTTATTAGTGAATGAGTGTCTCGCCCGTGTGTTGATCGACACAGGATCCACTCACTCCTTTGTGTCACCTAGTTTCGCAAAGGGATTTTTGACTGAGTCTACTCCGTTAGAGCGGGAGTTGACCATTGCAACTCCACTCGGCAAGTCAGTTGATACGGACAAGATATTCAGGGATAGTGTGGTTCAAGTGGGGGGAGAATGAACTGTTAGCCGATCTCATCGTCCTAGCTTTTCAAGACTTGGATTTTGATGTCATCTTAGGGATGGATTGGTTGTCAAACCATCACGGGAATGTTGCGTGTTTTGAAAAGATGGTGAATTTCAAGCCGGAAGGGGGTAAGCCTTTTCACTTCTGAGGATTAAGAGAGAGGGACATTGCTCGCCTCGCAGCCTTGAGTATAGCAAACCCAGAAGCACAAAACTCCTCGGCCATTCCGGTCGTGAGTGAGTACTTGGACTTGTTTCCGGAGGAACTTCCCGGGTTACCTCCGAATCGGGAGATTGAGTTCGCTATAGAGCTTACTCCGGACACCGCTCCGATTTCAAGGGCACCATATAGAATGGCCCCTATAGAGCTTGAAGAATTGAAGAAACAGATTGAGGAGTTACAAAAACTTGGTTTCATCCAACCAAGTGTCTCGCCGTGGGGAGCTCCGGTCCTCTTTGTAAAGAAGAAAGACGGGTCGATGAGAATGTGTATAGACTACCGTCAGTTGAACAAGGTAACTATCAAGAATCGTTATCCCTTGCCAAGGATTGAAGACTTGTTCGACCAACTGAAGGGAGCAAGATTCTTCTCCAAAATTGATCTTAGATCGGGGTATCACCAATTAAGGATCAAGGCGGAAGATGTTCAGAAGATGGCTTTCAGGACTCGGTATGGGCATTACAAGTTCCTTGTCATGCCTTTTGGGCTGACGAATGCACCAGCGGCGTTCATGGATTTGATGAACCGGGTGTTCCGATCGTATTTAGATCGATGTGTGATTGTGTTCGTTGATGACATCTTGGTGTATTCTCAAACCCGGGAAGATCACGGACGAGACCTCCGCCTGGTTCTGGAGATGTTAAGAGAGCATAGGCTATATGCCAAATTGAGTAAGTGCGAATTCTGGTTAGAGAAAGTCTCATTTCTTGGACACGTAGTGTCGGCCGAGGGCATTTCTGTAGATCCAGCCAAGGTTGAGGCAGTCATGAGTTGGGAGAGGCCCAAGAGCGTCACAGAGATACGTAGTTTCCTCGGATTGGCAGGCTATTATCGGAGATTTTTGGAGGGATTCTCCAGTTTGGCCGCACCCCTCACTTACCTAACGAGGAAGAATGCCAAGTTTGTATGGAGTGAGAAGTGCGAAATCAGTTTCACGGAACTGAAGAAACGGCTTACTACGGCCCCCGTCCTTACTGTGCCTTCAGGACCTTTTGGTTATGAGGTGTATAGTGATGCCTCGCATGTTGGACTCGGGTGTGTCCTAATGCAACACAAGAAGGTCATTGCCTATGCATCAAGGCAATTGAAAGAGCATGAAAAGAACTACCCCACTCACGACTTGGAGCTTGCGGCGGTCATGTTTGCAGTCAAAATTTGGCGACATTATCTGTACGGGGTGGAGTTCTATGTGTACACGGACCACAAGAGCCTCAAGTACCTCTTTTCCCAAAAAGAGCTCAATTTGCGACAACGGCGTTGGATTGAGTTCTTAAAAGACTATAAGTGCACGATCCAATATCACCCGGGAAAAGCAAATGTGGTGGCAGACGCTTTGAGTAGGAAACCATCGGGGTTGTTGGCTCACATGTTGGTGCGGGAATGGAGACTGTTAGACGATTTGGAAAATCTGGACATCAGTGTGAATGATTCTGTCTGCAGTCCTGTTTTGGCAAATGTTACGGTTCGGCCGTACCTTATAGATTTGATCCAGGAGTACCAGGCCACGGATGCTGACTTGTTGGCTTTTCGGGACAAGAAAATTGCCAAGGGTAGTACGGACTTCTCTCTCAATAGCCGGGGTGCTATTACATTCAAGGGAAGACTTTGTGTCCCAGCCAATGCAGACCTTCGGAGAGAGATCATGGATGAAGCTCACCGTTCAAAGTACACAGTGCATCATGGGGGTACGAAGATGTACCGGAACCTCAAGAGTCACTTTTGGTGGCGAAACATGAAGAGGGAGGTTGCGGAGTATGTGGCACGGTGTTTGGTGTGCCAACAGGTGAAAGCAGAACATTTGAGACCGGCGGGTCTTTTGCAGTCTCTCCCTATTCCCGAGTGGAAATGGGAACATATCTCTATGGACTTTATCGTGGGGTTGCCGAAAACGGTCAGGAAGACCGATGCTATATGGGTAGTTATTGATAGACTCACGAAGTCCGCTCATTTCTTACCGTACCGGACTACATTCAACTCCAATCAATTAGCGGAGCTATACATCAAGGAAATAGTCCGATTGCATAGGGTGCCAGTGAGTATTGTGTCGGATAGAGACCCTCGATTCACTTCCAGATTCTGGAAGAGCTTTCAAGATGCTATGGGTTCCAGACTGGACTTTAGCAAAGCTTTCCACCCACAGACCGACGGGCAAACAGAGAGGGTGAATCAAGTGATAGAAGACATGCTCCGAGCTTGTATGTTGGATTTTAAAGGAAGTTGGGAGGATCACCTACCTTTGGTGGAATTCGCCTACAATAACAGTTATCAAGCAAGCATACAAATGGCACCTTTTGAAGCCTTATACGGAAGAAGTTGTAGATCTCCCTTGTATTGGGATGAAGTTGGAGAAAGAAAGATTTTGGGCCCCGAGTTGATTAAACGAACCGCGGATAGGGTCAAGCTTATACGGGAGAGGTTGAAGACCGCATAGGACAGATAGAAAAGCTATGCCGACAACCGAATGAGGGATCTGGAATTCCGAGTCGGTGACTTTGTTTTTGTCAAGATTTCACCGACCAATGGTGTTATGCGATTCGGGAAGAGAGGCAAGCTTAGCCCGAGATATGTGGGTCCGTTCGAGATCATTACTCGAGTTGGCAAGGTGGCTTACCGTGTTGCTTTGCCCGCTCACATGGCGGCGGTCCATAATGTATTCCATGTCTCTATGCTCCGGAAGTACATCCCGGATCCTTCTCATGTCATCGAGCTTGATCCGATAGAGATCCGAGAGGACCTCACTTTAGTTGAGAAGCCGGTTCATATTTTGGATAGGAGAGATCAGGTGCTTCGCAACAAGACTATTCCGCTAGTCCTCGTGAAATGGTAACATCATGCACGAGAAGAAGCCACGTGGGAGCGTGAAGCCGAAGTCAAAGCAAAGTATCCCGAGTTGTTTGAATAGACTTGTGCATATGGCTTGTAATTTTTTTTGATTTTGTGCATGTATGTATTGTCCAAATTTCGGGGACGAAATTTTTGTAAGGGGGGGGAGAATGTAGCACCCCAAAATTTTTCCATCTTTAAATGAATAAGTATTTTGTAGTTGAATGGCCTTCCGCGTAGTCTAATTAATAAATAGGGGAGAAATCGGAAATTCCGAAACATCATAAATGTGCGTTTTCGAGAGACAAATCCAACGCAAGTTGAATCGTCGAAATCGGACGAACGAGTCAAAAGATATGTCCAAAACAGTCAGGACCAGCAGAGCACCGATCGCTCGGTCCACGGAGCGATCGATCGGTCCAAAACCGATCGATCGGAGGCTATCGACTGGTCGAAAAATTTGTATGGGGAAATTTTCCAGAGAGTGAGTTTTTGACCGGTCGATCGGTCAATAACACCGATCGCTCGGTAGGCAACCGATCGATCGGTCATAACCACCGATCGCTCGGTCATCGCGTTTTTGCAGAAATTTCATTAAGGGCGTTTTCATCTTTTGGGGGTTAAACCCTTTCCTATAAGGCTTTGCCCGAGCCTTAGGGCCTAATTCTCATCACTTAAGAGATTTTGAGAGATAGAGAGTGAGAAGAAGGGGGTTTCTAACCTAGGATTTCCATTGAGGAAGGAATCAAAGGGGTGGACCATCCTAGGTCGTCCTCAAACTTGGATTGTTTCAAGTTCAAGGCTCAAGCTCGTGTGGGAGCCACTCTCCAAGCTAGGGCAGCCATCTCACGTACGTCTTGAAAGGGGTTTCTTCCCCACGCCAATCCTCTTTCAAGCAAAGACTTCCTTCTTGCAAGTAGAGCTTCTATTTCAAGGTTTCTTCAAGATCAAGTGTCGCGACCCAAAACCCACCCTAGGAGTTAGAGTGAACTTTGGACGACTAATCATGACTTGCTTGACAACTAACCTGCAAAACCCACAGAGCATATACAGTAGAGGATATAAACAACGGAAACATACTCTAACATAGCACAGTGGAAGACTACCAAACCTCTATGTATATACATACGTAAATCCAAGTTTATACAAAAAGTCTCCAAAAGAAAGTGCGGACATGCCCGCCAAAATACATGAATCTAACTCTCATCTCACCCACAGCTAAACCACTCAGAATCCAATCACCACCTACTGATAACCCTCTACGGGAGGTTCCTCCAAAGGCTCCTCGGCGTACTCCTCTTCCACCCATGGACCAGGAGCACAAACATCAAATGGAGCAGCAGCTCCCTCAGAACCTGCCGACATAAGAAGTACGGCTGAGCATGGAATACTCAGCGGGTACAAAATACTAACCAACAATTATAGCATAGATATAGCAATACATAATCAGGAGAAATTCATATATGTCAAACGGAAACAATTCACATCATACAAGGAAGTAAAGTAGTTTATAATCATGCTTGTAATTCGTAGAAAACCGATAAATCCTCTTGAAACATCGTGCACTTGACTTGACTTGAAATATCTTTTTGTACTTGAAAGCTTGTCATGTCTATCTTGCTTGATTCTTGTATGTCGTGTCATGTCATGCATGTCATGCGTGCTTGCTTGTGATCATGTAACTTGTGAGATATCCTTGTGAGATGTCCTTGTGAGATGCCTTGAGAGGGAAGGGAGACCCTTCTTTAGGCAATGCACTTGCGAGGGAAGGGAGACCCTTCTTTATGATATGTATGTACTTGCGAGGGAAGGGAGACCCTTCTTCATGATATGCACTTGTGAGTGAGGGGAGACCCCTCGTGGAATGTTGGTTCTTGTCTTCTTGTGAAAAGCGAGGTAAAACATATCTTAGGATATGTCCCACCTCTAACCATGTTCTTGAAAACCTCGATAAATCATGCCATGCATGCCATGCTCGTGGGAACCGTGTACATACTTGCATTTAAATTTAAACATGACCATTCGGAAATTTCACAATACATACAGCATCAAAGATTAAGCAATTCAATATTCATAGCATTTAGGGAAAACAGGAAACACACTATCATAGGCCCTAGCAATATTCAGAACTTATTAGGCATGCATTTCTTAATTTACAGCTCACTGTATTCACCTTGGCATTTCATCAAACATGGTGTGTTCATTATGGATTTACCCTACACATGCTTTTCTAGGTGGGTTTTTCTCAAATCATACTTGTACATTCATTATTGGAACAATGCCCTTCCCCATTTGTTCATCACACATAACCATTGGCATCCAATCGCCTATTCCATCTCCATTCACCATTCACCATTTACCATTCATCATTCATCCATCTCATAGCACGTGTGAATGAAAGAAAATCAAAAGAAAATGAGGGGAAAGAGGAACTATAACTAGAAGGGTAGTAAGAAGCACCGACCTGAAGAAATGAGGAAGAACCCTCTTCCAAAACGACTGGGTAGTTGTAGCCCTAGCTTGGATCGCTAGCTCCACGAATGCCTGAACCGAAATCTTGAAGAAAACGGGCTTGAGGTTGATCTAGGGTTTCAAACCCTTTGATTTCTCTCCCAAATGGAAACCCTAGGTTGGAATCGCCTTCTCCTCTTTCTTCTATTCTCTCAAACTCTCTAAGTGTCGAATGATGCCCTAAAGGCTCGGGTTAAACTCTTAAGGTAAGAGTGAACTGATCAAAAGATCGTAATACCCTTACTGGGATTTCTGAAATGATGCGAGGACTGTGGACAGTGCCAACTCGTGGTGCCGTGAACTGTACCCACTCGTTGTGCGGTGAACAGTGCCAACTCGTTGTGTCGTGAACAGTACCCACTCATTGTGCGGTGAACAGTGCCAACTCGTTGTGCCGTGAACAGTGCCAACTCGTGGTGCCGTGAACAGTACCCACTCGTTGTGCGGTGAACAGTGCCAACTCGTTGTGCCGTGAACAGTACCCACTCGTTGTGCCGTGGACAGTGCCAACTCGTGGCGCTGTGAATAGTGCCAACTCGTTGTGCTATGAATAGTGCCACTCGTTGTCCGTTGTGAATAGTGCTACTCGTTGTCCGTTGTGAATAGTGCTACTCGTTGTGCTGTGAATAGTGCCGAACACGTTGTCCGTGGTGGGTATACAACGTACACGTTGTCAGCTGCACGATGTACCCGTCGTCTGTTGCACCACGGATGCACAACGTATACGTCATCAGAGTACGTCCTTAGCGCCTAACCGAGCCACGTCCTTAGCGCCTTACGAGCTACGTCCTTAGCGCCTTACGAGCTAGTTTGCCTACAGGCCCAGACTGTTTTGGCCATATCTTTTGACTCGTTCGTCCGATTTTGACGATTCAACTTGCGTTGGGTTCGTACTTCGAAGAGGAACATTTCTAATGTTTTGAAAATTCCAATTTCTTCCTTATTTATTAATTATACCTCTTAGAAAGCAAAATGACAACGAAAGTGTCATGTTTTAAGCATGAAAAAGTCTGGGGCTCTACATCCTCCCCCCCTTACAAAAATTTCGTCCTTGAAATTCAGACGATACTAGCATTACAAATCAAAACAGAACAGTACAAGTCATATACAGACTTCATACAGAAATTCATTCAAATAATTCTGGGTACTTTGCTTTGACTTCGGCTTCACGCTCCCACGTAGCTTCTTCCCGAGCATGGTGTTGCCATTGCACAAGAACTAAAGGGATTGTCTTGTTGCGAAGCACTTGATCTCTTCGATCCAAAATCTGAACTGGCTTTTCAATCAAGGTGAGGTCCTCTCGAATCTCCAACGGTTCCAAGTCTATGACATGCGAAGGATCCGGAATGTACTTCCGAAGCATAGACACATGGAAGACGTTATGAACTGCAGCTATGTGAGGTGGAAGAGCTACTCGATAAGCAACTTCACCAACCCGTGTAATAATCTCAAAAGGCCCAACATACCGAGGACTGAGCTTGCCTCGCTTCCCAAATCTCAAGATCCCTTTGCTAGGAGATACTTTCACAAAAACTTGATCCCCTACTTGAAATTCCAAGTCCCTACGGCCTGTGTCCGCATAACTTTTCTGGCGATCTTGAGCGGCTTTCAATCGATCCCGGATGATTTTAACTGTGTTTGCAGTTTGCTCAATCAACTCCGGACCAAGCACTTTCCTTTCTCCTACCTCATCCCAATAGAGAGGAGACCTACAACTTCGCCCATACAAGGCCTCAAATGGTGCCATTTGAATACTTGCCTGATAGCTGTTATTATAGGCGAATTCAACCAAAGGCAAGTGCTCTTCCCAACTACCTCTGAAATCCAACATACAAGCTCGAAGCATGTCTTCAATGACTTGGTTCACTCTCTCGGTTTGTCCATCCGTCTGTGGATGAAAAGCGGTGCTGAAATCAAGTCTGGAACCCATAGCCTCTTGGAAGCTTTTCCAGAATCTTGACGTGAATCTTGGATCCCGATCCGACACAATACTAACAGGCACTCCGTGCAATCTAACTACTTCCTTGATGTATAGTGCAGCCAACTGACTTGAGTTGAAAGTAGTTCGGTAGGGTAAGAAATGAGCGGACTTTGTCAAACGATCCACTACTACCCATATCGCATCTGAGCCCCTTGCCGTCTTTGGCAAGCCAACTATGAAATCCATGGATATGTTCTCCCATTTCCACTCGGGAATCGGAAGGGAATGCAATAGACCGGCGGGTCGCATGTGTTCTGCTTTCACCTGTTGGCACACCAAGCATCGTGCCACATATTCTGCAACATCTCTCTTCATACTCCGCCACCAAAAGTGACTCTTGAGGTTCCGGTACATCTTTGTACCCCCTGGATGCACTGTGTACTTCGAACGATGTGCCTCATCCAAAATCTCTCTTCGAAGATCTGTATTGGCTGGGACGCACAGTCTTCCCTTGAATGTGATAGCACATCGACTAGTGAGAGAGAAGTCCTCACTACCCTTAGCAACTTCCTTGTCCCGATAAGCCAACAATTTAGCATCCATGGCTTGATGTTCTTGGATCAAATCTATAATGTACGGCCGAACCGTAACATTTGCCAAGGTAGGACCACGGACAGAGTCATTCACACTAATGTCCAGATTTGCCAAATCTTCTAGTAGCTTCCATTCTTGAACCAACATGTGTGCTAACAACCCTTGAGGTCTTCTACTCAAAGCATCAGCCACAACATTCGCTTTACTCGGGTGGTATTGAATGGTACAATCATAGTCCTTCAAAAATTCCATCCAACGCCTTTGCCTTAGATTCAGCTCCTTTTGGGAAAAGAGATACTTGAGACTCTTGTGATCAGTGAACACATAGAACTCCACCCCATAAAGGTAATGACGCCAAATCTTAAGTGCAAACACGACTGCCGCAAGCTCCAAGTCGTGTGTGGGATAATTCTTCTCATGCTCCTTCAGCTGCCTTGATGCATAGGCAATGACCTTCTTATGCTGCATGAGCACACACCCAAGTCCAACGTGTGAGGCATCACTATACACCTCATACCCATAAGGTCCAGATGGCACAGTAAGGACAGGGGCTGTAGTAAGCCTCTTCTTTAGTTCCGTGAAACTGATCTCGCACTTATCACTCCATACAAACTTGGCATTCTTCCTTGTCAGGTAAGTGAGCGGTGCTGCAAGGCTAGAGAAACCCTCTACGAACCTCCTGTAGTAGCCTGCCAATCCAAGAAAACTGTGTATCTCAGTAACACTCTTGGGCCTCGCCCAACTCATAACTGCTTCGATCTTCCTCGGATCCACCGAGATACCTTCTGCAGAAACAACGTGGCCTAGGAATGCCACCTCTTCCAACCAAAACTCACACTTGCTAAGTTTGGCGTATAGCTTGTGTTCTCTTAGCATTTCCAAAGCAAGGCATAGGTCGCGTGTGTGATCTTCCCGTGTCTGGGAATAGACCAAGATGTCATCCACAAATACAATCACGAACCTATCAAGGTGTGGCCGGAACACCCGGTTCATCAAATCCATAAAGGCTGCCGGCGTGTTCGTGAGTCCAAAAGGCATCACCAAGAACTCGTAGTGTCCATACCGAGTCCTGAATGCAGTTTTGGGAACATCTTCCACCTTAATCTTCAACTGGTGATAACCCGATCGAAGGTCTATCTTTGAGAAAAATCTCGCTCCCTTCAACTGATCGAACAAGTCGTCAATCCTAGGCAAGGGATACCTATTCTTTATAGTGACTTTGTTCAATTACCGGTAATCGACACACATCCGCATCGTGCCATCTTTCTTCTTAACAAACAACACTGGGTCACCCCACAGAGAGACACTTGGTCGAATGAATCCAAGACCTTGTAACTCTTCCAACTGGGTCTTTAACTCTTTGAGTTCAATAGGAGCCATTCTATACGGAGCCCTGAAAACAGGAGCTGTGCTTGGTGCAAGCTCGATCACAAACTCAATCTCCCTGTCTGGAGGCAATCCTGGCAACTCCTCTGGAAATACATCCAGGAACTCACTCACAACCGGAATAGTCGATGAGTCCTTTGCCTCGGGATTAGCTAAGCCCAACGCCGCAAAACTAGTAATAGATCTACTTCTCAACCCGCGAAAGTGGAATGGTTTTCCTTCTACCGGCTTGAAGAGTACCATTTTCTCAAAGCAAGCTACATGCCCATGATGTGCTGCTAACCAATCCATTCCCAATATAACATCAAATTCTTGGAATCCAAGGACGATGAGATCAACCGCCAACTCGTGGCTCCCAACTTGGACCACACTATCTCCATACACTTTATCTGCCAATACTGTTTTGCCGAGAGGAGTCGAAATGGCTAACTCCAGTTCTAGCTGACTTGGCTCTACGGAAAAGCCTTCTGAAAAACTCGGCGAGACAAACGAATGAGTAGACCCGGTATCAATCAACACTCGAGCCAAACACTCATTAACTAGTAGGGTTCCTGAAATTTTAACTAGCGGAGTCAATCCATGCATCAACAGTGTATACATGTAATTATATATACATATATAACATGCCAAGTACGTACACAATCAATTACTATTTAACAGTTCAATTCACGGATAATTAAATGAGCTACAACTGCGTACCTTGCACTACATCGTCAGATGCAAGTGCATCACCCTCTGTCAAGGCAAAAACCCGCCCCTGGTTTGCCTGGCGAGACTGAGGCATAGACTAGGTAGTCTGAGATGACGCCTGGTATGATCCTGCTGGGCGTGCTGGTGGACTAATACCCTGAGACTGACCTAGTAAATGCCGACTAGGGCAATCCCTGATCATGTGGCCCTGGCGACCGCAATGGTAACATCCACCAGATGCTCTTCGGCAATCTCCTGTCGGATGCCTTTTGCCGCATGAAGTGCAGACCTCATATGTGTAGGCCGGAGGGACCGGAGGTGGCGCATACCTCATCGTCTGAGGTGCAACAGGCCGTGGGGCTGGAAGAGCCTGAGGTCTCAGCGCCTGAGGCACATACTGTCGGGGAGCTGGAGGCGCATAAGATGGCCTCATCGGTGGTGCTGGCCACGCATACTGATAAGGACCGGTACGAGTCCGCCTCTCTAGAGGTGCTGAACTACTAGCTTGGCCTCTCGCCAACTCCCTCTTCTTGGACACTGTCTCTGAATTGGCCTCAACCAATAAGGCCTTGTCTACTACCTCAGGGTAGGTAGCATGTCTGAAGACTGAAACCTTCTCCATGATAACATCCTTGAGCCCTTGCTCAAACCTTCTTGCCTTCATTGCCTCGGTGGCAACCATGTGAGTCGCGAAGCGTGATAGCTCCGAGAACTTGGCCTCATAAGCGGCCACAGACATCGAACCTTGCTCAAGGTTGATGAGTTCCCTCTCTTTCTTTTCCCGTCCCCCAATCGGAAAATACTTCTTGTAAAAAGTATCTTTGAACTCCTCCCAAGTCCAAGGTAGACCCTGCATGGTCGAGTCTCTCGTCCTCAATGCGGACAACCACCAATGGTGGGCTTCACCCTCTAGCATAAAAGTTGCCCATGCTACTCTCTCCTCCTCTGTAGGTGAGAGGACCATAAAGATCTTCTCCATCTGGAGGATCCATGCCTCCGCAGCAAGAGGGTCCACACTTCCATGGAAGGGTGGAGGCCTCAATCTCCTGAATGCCTCAACTCCAGCGGTACGATGTACTGGAGCTGCGGGCGGTGGAGTAGGTGCCGCCGATGATGGTATAGCTTGCCGAGCCGCCAGTATGGCGAGTGTCTCAACAATAGAGCCTAAGACCTGAGAGAGGTCCGGCTGCTCATCCTCATCCCGTGAAGAAGAGGAAGCTCTGGTATGTGGTCCACGACCCCGTGTGTTCCGTCTCATGACTAAAGTCCTGAGATCAATAGCACCACATGAGTCTAACTTGAAACCATAGTTTATTTCAATGCCATTTCACTATAATTCAATTTGTATTAGTTGTATAATACTAACATACATCACATCAAGTCATCAGAGTATTCATCACATTATACTTATACTTTAGTGTTCTAGCGTACCTAGGACTCGTACTTGGTTGAAACAATCATTTTGACTAAGACTAAAGTTTAGTCTTTCACTTGGATCAAGACTCTCTTCCGACTTACTTTCTTCCTAACTTGTTTCCCAACATATGCTCTTGTCAAGCCGTGGTATAAGATTCTAAGTGACCCTAGAGACCTAAAGCCTAAGCTCTGATACCACTTCTGTCGCGACCCAAAACCCACCCTAGGAGTTAGAGTGAACTTTGGACCACTAATCATGACTTGCTTGACAACTAACCTGCAAAACCCACAGAGCATATACAGTAGAGGATATAAACAGCGGAAACATACTCTAACATAGCACAGCGGAAGACTACCAAACCTCTATGTATATACATACGCAAATCCAAGTTTATACAAAAAGTCTCCAAAAGAAAGTGCGGACATGCCCGCCAAAATACATGAATCTAACTCTCATCTCACCCACAACTAAACCACTCAGAATCTAATCACCACCTACTGATAACCCTCTATGGGAGGTTCCTCCAAAGGCTCCTCGGCGTACTCCTCTTCCACCCATGGACCAGGAGCACAAACATCAAATGGAGCAGCAGCTCCCTCAGAACCTGCCGACATAAGAAGTACGGCTGAGCATGGAATACTCAGCGGGTACAAAATACTAACCAACAATTATAGCATAGATATAGCAATACATAATCAGGAGAAATTCATATATGTCAAACGGAAACAATTCACATCATACAAGGAAGTAAAGCAGTTTATAATCATGCTTGTAATTCGTAGAAAACCGATAAATCCTCTTGAAACATCGTGCACTTGACTTGACTTGAAATATCTTTTTGTACTTGAAAGCTTGTCATGTCTATCTTGCTTGATTCTTGTGTGTCGTGTCATGTCATGCATGTCATGCGTGCTTGCTTGTGATCATGTAACTTGTGAGATATCCTTGTGAGATGTCCTTGTGAGATGCCTTGAGAGGGAAGGGAGACCCTTCTTTATGCAATGCACTTGCGAGGGAAGGGAGACCCTTCTTTATGATATGTATGTACTTGCGAGGGAAGGGAGACCCTTCTTCATGATATGCACTTGTGAGTGAGGGGAGACCCCTCGTGGAATGTTGGTTCTTGTCTTCTTGTGAAAAGCGAGGTAAAACATATCTTAGGATATGTCCCACCTCTAACCATGTTCTTGAAAACCTCGATAAATCATGCCATGCATGCCGTGCTCGTGGGAACCGTGTACATACTTGCATTTAAATTTAAACATGACCATTCGGAAATTTCACAATACATACAGCATCAAAGATTAAGCAATTCAATATTCATAGCATTTAGGGAAAACAGGAAACACACTATCATAGGCCCTAGCAATATTCAGAACTTATTAGGCATGCATTTCTTAATTTACAGCTCACTGTATTCACCTTGGCATTTCATCAAACATGGTGTGTTCATTATGGATTTACCCTACACATGCTTTTCTAGGTGGGTTTTTCTCAAATCATACTTGTACATTCATTATTGGAACAATGCCCTTCCCCATTTGTTCATCACACATAACCATTGGCATCCAATCGCCTATTCCATCTCCATTCACCATTTACCATTCATCATTCATCCATCTCATAGCACGTGTGAATGAAAGAAAATCAAAAGAAAATGAGGGGAAAGAGGAACTATAACTAGAAGGGTAGTAAGAAGCACCGACCTGAAGAAATGAGGAAGAACCCTCTTCCAAAATGACTGGGTAGTTGTAGCCCTAGCTTGGATCGCTAGCTCCACGAATGCCTGAACCGAAATCTTGAAGAAAACGGGCTTGAGGTTGATCTAGGGTTTCAAACCCTTTGATTTCTCTCCCAAATGGAAACCCTAGGTTGGAATCGCCTTCTCCTCTTTCTTCTATTCTCTCAAACTCTCTAAGTGTCGAATGATGCCCTAAAGGCTCGGGTTAAACTCTTAAGGTAAGAGTGAACTGATCAAAAGACCGTAATACCCTTACTGGGATTTCTGAAATGATGCGAGGACCGTGGACAGTGCCAACTCGTGGTACCGTGAACAGTACCCACTCGTTGTGCGGTGAACAGTGCCAACTCGTTGTGCCGTTAACAGTACCCACTCGTTGTGCCATGGACAGTGCCAACTCGTTGTGCCGTGAACAGTGCCAACTCGTGGTGCAGTGAACAGTACCCACTCGTTGTGCGGTGAACAGTGCCAACTCGTTGTGCCGTGAACAGTACCAACTCGTTGTGCCGTGGACAGTGCCAACTCGTGGCGCTGTGAACAGTGCCAACTCGTTGTGCTGTGAATAGTGCCACTCGTTGTCCGTTGTGAATAGTGCTACTCGTTGTCCATTGTGAATAGTGCTACTCGTTGTGCTGTGAATAGTGCCGAACACGTTGTCCGTGGTGGGTATACAACGTACATGTTGTCAGCTGCACGACGTACCCGTCGTCTGTTGCACCACGGATGCACAACGTATACGTCATCAGAGTACGTCCTTAGCGCCTAACCGAGCCACGTCCTTAGCGCCTTACAAGCTACGTCCTTAGCGTCTTACGAGCTACATCCTTAGCGCCTTACGAGCTAGTTTGCCTACAGGCCCAGACTGTTTTGGCCATATCTTTTGACTCGTTCGTCCGATTTTTTTTTTGACGATTCAACTTGCGTTGGGTTCGTACTTCGAAGAGGAACATTTCTGATGTTTTGAAAACTCCAATTTCTTCCTTATTTATTAATTATACCTCTTAGAAAGCAAAATGACAACGAAAGTGTCATGTTTTAAGCATGAAAAAGTCTGGGGCTCTACATCAAGCCTCGATCTAAGGTTAGTACACCCTACTAACTTACCCTAGCAATAAATCTAGGTTTTCCTTATGAAATATGATTCTTGTTAGTATGTTTTATTCCTTGCAAAATGTGTCATCTATAATAAATATAAACAAGATAAAGAAAGGGTAGGGATGCTTGGATGGAGGTTGGATACGGCGATTGGATGCCGAATGTGTGATGTATGATGTGTGGGTTGTGGATTGGAAAATGGAGGATGGGCATTGTACAAATAACAAACTTACCATTGTGTGATTGAATGGAAAATATGCATTAAAAAGAAGGAGATAAACTACTAAGGAATAATGTATGAAAGTGTTTGACAAAATACCTAAACTATGAATAAATGATCTCAATGAAGAATATAGAAATGGGTTTTATGCATGCGTTCCTATAAATGATAAATTGATCAAATGTTATGCAAACCACTTAAGTTACCTATGTTCATATCATGAATTGAATTGTAATGCCATATCTTGGTTATCCTCATTATCATGATTGTCACTATTGACACGTACTTGAGCACGCATGATAGCATGAACCGAGATTTCAAGAGCATGTGCATATAATAAACAACAAGAAAATATTGCACGTCAAGGAGGTTGGTAGCCCAGGGAAAATTCGGGTGCTAACCTCTGGCTCACAAGAAAACTAAACAAGTAATAAAAATCACCTATTGTCAAGGAGGTTGGTAGCCCAGGGAGATTCGGGTGCTAGCCTCTGGCTCCCAAGAAAACCAAACATTGCATATCAAGGAGGTTGGTAGCCCAGGGACATTCGGGTACTAACCTCTGGCTCACAAGTGCATTGCATATCAAGGAGGTTGGCAGCCCAGGGAGATTTGGGTGCTAGCCTCTGGCTCACAAGTTACAAGATGAAAGTTTACAAGATGATGATCATGCATTCATGCATGCACGCATACATGATTTCTACGAGGCATATCGAGACAGGACATGGGTTTCAAGCTTGGGTTTTATCGGTGTTTTTGCATTCATGCACACACTTTTAAATGATTGTATTGTACCATGTCAAATACTGTTTAGTTCGTGATGCTTCTATTACTGCTTTGCATGGTATGACTATTACGTGTGTTATTATTGTTATGGCTAGCTAGTAGCTTGTACTCGTTGAGTATTCCATGCTCAGCCGTACTTTTATGTCGGCAGGTGCGCGAGCCCCTCTTGACATATGTGATCAGGGTCCTTGGATAGAGGAGGACTACGGCGAGGAAGAACCGTATGAGGATCTAGCAGTCGAGCCTCAGGCGGAGGCGAGAGACTTAGACCACTGGCCCCACGGGGGTGACTATTGATCGAGATAGTGTTGGGTCTTATGTATTTTGATAGGTGGGCCTGTCCACCTTAGACTTAGGCGAGTTTTGTATTTATGTTAACTTGGAATACTATATTTTGGATCATTATAAAGAAAGGAAAAATTTAGTTACGCTTCCGCATTTATATTTAGCTTCTGCGCTCTGATTATCATTTTTTTAGTACTGTATCCTCTTGTTAATTATAGGAGGGTTTGGCAGGTACGAAGTATCACACCTAAAGTATCCCTTAACTCCTAGGGGTTATTTTGGGGCGTGACACTTGGGAAAGCATCACAAGGTCAACCTCAAAGACGAGTTCTTTTCGGCAGGGAGAGGATAATGTAGCCGAATATGGTGGGATGGGAGTATAGGATCTCCTCCCACCATCTCCAACGGTTACATGAGTTTGGAAAATTTCAAAAGATTCAAAGGCACAAAAGTCAAGTGAGACAAGGCATTAAATGTCCAATAGCTTTTCTCTCTTTCTCTCTTCCTCTCTTCCTCTCCCACTCTCTTCTTATTACCCTTCTAAAGGCTAGTGCATGCAACGACTAGTTTTTGTTTTTCTACTCTCTATATATTTGTGTTTTGAAACTATAGAGGGGATAGTTTTGGAGTTAGAATTTTTCTTGTATTTGGTAGTTCTTGTAACCCCACTTGAAGAGTTGAGCGGTCCTCTTGTTGGTGAGTGAGTCCCCGAGTTGACCCCCCTCCTTGTAATCCTTGTATTCGAGTTATGTTCTATTTTCGAATTTCAATACAAGCATCGTCTTTCATTCTTCTCTTATTTCTCTCCAATTTTATATGTTAATTTGGTTAACAAATATTGGAGCGGCATCAATCCCACAAGTATGCTATCCTCTAACACTCCTCCTCAAACCGATGTTGGAGACACTAGATTTGTCTTTAAGGAATTTAAATCTAGTGCGAGGAAGTCCCTTTTTATGATAATATCAGTTGTTTGATGATGGGTGGAGAGAAATTGAACACAAATGTCACCAATGTGAACTCGTTCACGGATGAAGTGATAATCGATATCGATGTGTTCGTTCATCCATGAAAAACAGGGCTGCCATGTATGTTGTAAGCACCCAATTTTTACACCCCTCCTTAATCATAGTTAAAAAATTTAACCATGGTTGACCTCAATCTAACCCTAGGTCAGCACTAGTCAAACTAGAGTTAAACCCTAGGTCAACCCTAGTCAAATGCTAGTTAAACCAACCCTAGGTAAACCCTAGATCTAACCACTAGGTCAACCCTAGGTAAATTTAAGGTCAACCCTAGGCTAAGCCCAAGGCCTTGGGCCCATATAGGGCCCACAGACCCTAGCCAAGCCCTAGGAGGGAGGGGAGCCCAACCCTAAAATTCAAATTTTTTGAGAATGTCGATAATCCATTTACTGACATTCCTTTTGTAGAAAAATCTGTACTGCGTGCATGAGCATTTAAGCTGGGCCAGACTCATTTCTGGAAAAAACCAAAAATGGCGGTAGAAACTTTACCGCCATTATCTTTGATACCTTGTAAGGGAATGATAGTACTGGTTCTACTGTCATTCCTGGGTTTTGCGTGTTTGCAACCCTGCACGCCTCTACTCGACCCCTGAGACTTTCAACAACCCTTGTCCTAATCCCCTTGGTGTCCCCAACCTCTTGGCCTATAAATTGGCACCTTCCTCAACCTTCAAACCCATGTCAAAATCTCTAACGGAAGAAAACTTTGTCAGCCGCTACCAGAAGAGTTCTCCCTGACCGAAGCTCAAACCAGAGTAAGGGAAATACTCTGAGGATCAACTCAGAAGGTCCCCTCCTGATCGTGCACCACCACCGTGGCCACCACAGTAATTCTCTAGAGTCTTCTAGCAGGGTAGGGATTTCCCCTATCCCTATTTCATTATGTAAAAGCCTTGTGAGCCCCTGGTCATATTCCATGGGACTTTAGTTCGTTTAAAATCCAAAGAGTAGGGGTCCCCAGCCTTCCCCATAAGCATGGGGACCCCCTCAAGTGGATAAAACCTGTTTTTTTTTATTAGTAGGTGAGCTTACACGCCTTCAAGGCCATGCCTTAGACTCCCTAAATTCCTAGGATATCCTTGAAGCTATAAGGAATACCTAGGGACAAGCTTGGTTCGAAGCCCAAGGGGAAAATCGATTTCTGGAAAATTTCTAGAATGGGGTAATCACAGTACTGCCATTCTGGTTCTTCCCCATTTTAGTGGTTCTAGGCCCCATATGGGTGGGCCCTGATCCATTCCAAGGCTTGATTTAGGTCCTTAAGACCTCCCTCTACTTTCCCTGGTCTTTCCACACCCACCAGAATAGCTTAACCATGGTTAAGATGAACTAAAGTGAAAACTATCCAGAATGTCGGTGAACAGTTCACCGACATTCTGGGACTTTTGGTATAGTGACAAAAATGTCACCGTGGGCCCAATCCAGACCAGACATAAGGCCAGACCAGGCCCAAGACTTGTCTTACAGTCCCCTAAACACTCTCATGGGTCTAGAATATCATGGATGTTACCCTTGAACTCTCTTCAATCCAGGAAAGCCATTTCCAAAAAAAATTAGGAATGCCGTACACCATCCACCGTCATTCTAATTCTATGAAGAAGTGGAATTGATGGTGAACAGTATACCGCTAATTCTAGTATCTATTAAATGGGCTTTTGTGCATAGGGCCTAGAATAGGTAGGAGGCCATTCTAGGCCCTGTCATGCTACTTGGGCCCACCCCTGATTGGACCAGAATGTTAACTGGAGTTAAATTTAACCCCGATTAATTTTTAACCATGGTTAAGACCATTTAACCATAGGGGAAATCTAGAAAATTCTTTAAAATGTAAAAAATGCAAAATTGACCAAAAATATGACATTGGACTCTTTTAACCATGGTTAGTAGTCCTAGCCATGTTTAACTCACCATTTAACTCTTGTTAAGCAACCCTAGGCCTCCGATCCCAACCTTTGGCCCTGGGCCCAATTCTTTGGTCCTCGCACCCAATCATTACCCTCTAGGCTTAACCCTTGGCCTTCGGGCCTATACCTTAGCCTCCGGGCTCAACCCTTGGCCTCTAGGTCCATGCCCTAGCCTCTGGGCTCAACTCTTTGCCTCCAGACACCTATCCTATCCTCTGGGCTCAAACCCTAGCCTCTGGGCTTAACCTTAGCATTTAGGCTCAACCTTAGGCCTCTGGGCCCAAACTCTAAAACCATGCACTTGACTAGCCTGGTTAAGCAAATCTTAGTCCCCGGACTAAGCCCTAGCCATCCCGGTGTACACACACACACTCCCCTAGTCTCGGCATGGGCTCATGTGTTAGAACTACGCTCGATCTAATCTCACCCTTTGTGAGTACATAGGCAACCCAACCCGGGTTCGACCCTAGTTAGGAATTTTCCTTTCTTGAATTAGTATACTTTAAAACTTAGGCATTTGAATAACACTTTGACATTAATTTGGCTTAAACCTAGGGAGTAGGTAACCATTACAAAATGGGGGTCCCAGGGTGCCTAATACCTTCTTTAGGGCTTAATCAAACCTCTTACCTAGTCTCTCATGTAGACCATAAGATCTTATCCATATCCGGGACTTATCCCTCATAATTAATAAGTGAGGACTCAAACTAAACCCTTGTGGGGGCAGAAATCCGTGCTCACAACTCTGGTGACTCTACTGGGATGTTTAAGTTTCAACCCAGAACCAAGTTTTAAGCCATATAAGCCTCAAAATTATTCAAATGCCTAAGTATTTAGCCTAATACTAATTCTTTCATCTTTTTGAATGTATTTTATACTATGGATATCATACATATCATAGTAGTGTAATGACCGATGAAAACCCAATAGACAGGCTTAATACGCTTGCGGTTGTTAGATGAATATCCTCAATGTTAGAAGCTTAACAGTCGTGGAGGTCCGCGAAATTATGCTTGTTGGATGATTATCCTCAAGGAAGGATTTTGAACGCTCCCGCTTACACTAATCGTCCATTTTCAGGTATGTTCTATACCGGGGAGTCGCAGATATGATGATAAGTGACCCTAATCCTTCTAGGAACACTTACAGTACCCCAACATTCAACATATAGAATATGCTAAGGTATAGTCTACAAGAAGCTCATCTAGAGAGATATCTTAAATCCTAACCTGCTTGCATCCTATACTTGTCCCCAATTATGGTTGACTATCAGGGCACGCTTACCCAGGTAAGCAAACCCCCACCTAGGGGCATGTAATGAACCATACCTGTGTTTGTAATAAAACACACCTGACCCTGTGTCACGAAATCGCATATGGGGTTCAAATCCCAGGCAGACAAGTCTTCACAAAGACCTATCCCTAGCCTTAACTTGATAGGCCCCCGGTTCCCAAAAACCCGGGTAAAGCATATCGAACCTCTGTCCAACTGCTCAATTAGATTACATGTGCCCTGTCACACCCTGTCAAAATAAAAAATAAAAAAAATACAATCATCATCATTAGCATCTTTGCGTTTACATTTGTATACATAGTGCACTTACATAGAGTTTGTCACTGTCCAGGTAGATGGCAAAACCTTCAAGGATCGTTAAGTCAATGGTTCAACCGTCATGGCCCGTGAATTTGAACTCTCAGGTGGCATGTGATGACAACTTCCAAAAAACAATTGAAGCCCTCACTCCTAGTCAGCATTTTACATAGGCTCGGTACTACAAAATGGGGTCCATCTTAGACCTATCTATTGTTAAACCCTCATAAATGCCGTTATCCAGTGTTGGTACTCATCCTACATGATGTTCTATTTTGGTAAGAACGAAATGTGTCAAACATTGGAAGAAATCCAGCGCATTATGGGTTCAACCATGGATGACAAAGCTATAGTACCACACTACAAGACAGCATACAAGGTAGACCTTTCAAGGTTTTTGCATATCAAGCTTGCTTGCTTGAAGCATGGTCCTAATGGCTCTTACAATAGGATACCCGTAAGCAATCTTGAGGATCAGTATAGCCGCAAATGAAACCCTGATACCATAACTGAACTACCCGGTCTCAACGCCTTTTGACTGATAGTCATGTCTCAATTGGTCTTCCCAAAGTACCGCACCCTCGTCGACTCAGTACTGGTAGGGGTTATCGAAGGCATGTGCAGCTCAGGAACAATTGTCCAAGTAATCCTCGCAAAGCTTCTCAGGGCTCTCAACCAAGGCATAGACCACCGAAAGGGCATCTTTTATACCAGTATACCACTGTTACACCTATGGTTAGTACGACACTTACCTACAATTATCTCAATGCCTATCTATCTCTGGGAAGCTTATAGTCTACCCAGGAAGATTTCTCAGAATTAGGGCCAGATTGTGTCTACAGATGTCAAAACTCTCTACCAGTTTCTCCAAAACCTGACAGAGGAGCAGATCACATGGAAATGCGAGTGGCTAATCTTGAAAAAGTTACCTTGTATTGTCGTAACAGGAAGGTGATGTATGATTCTCACTGGTCTAACCGGTTCAATAGTATATGTACCACTCTGAGTCATTCGCCAGTTCGAACTCCCTCAACGTATTCTAGTGATAGACAAGCTGAGAAATGATTGTGTTGACTTCACTTTGCACTCCGAATGCCTCACTTTTTACTTTCAGTCAGATTGGCGAACCTCTAGGAGTGACAAATGGCCAGATTTTGTGGTTACAGCAGAACCACCTACTGATTTAGCATACCTCCTTTAGGTGGAAGACCCTGACATTCCATCCAGTATGCCTATACCAAAGGAACTGCCCACACCAGTTTCAGCACTGTCAAAAGGAACCATTCCCATAGTTGAGATGGTGGTTCCTTGGAGAGACACATTCTAGGAGAGACATTTACAGATCCAGGAGAAGGAGAAAAGGCTAAGGAGAGCCCAACAGACATTCAGGTAGCAGGAAGCAGAGCAGAACTGCGAACTTCAAGCAATGTAGGGACAGGTCGATCAGCTCGAGTAGATAATCTTGTAATGACCCCAAATCCTACCTTGACCAAAATAGGACATTGGATCGCCACATTTCTTAAACCTGCTTAAATCTTATGACATACAAGGCATACAACACGAGTCTTCGAAAATGAGAGTAATAAAACTTCGATATATAAAACCAAGTCTTCCTGCTCAAGTCTATGGACAACATAAACAATCCACTATAAACAAAATCGTCTGGTACACAACTATAAGGAAGTCTGATAAGCAATATCATCTAAAAGTTTATTACAATTCTTTTAACTAAAACAAAACATGAACTAATAGGGGTAACTATCAAAACCCTTGGCTCCCGCCTCGAAAGGCTCACCTTCTCCTCCTTCTTCAATGTAAGCCTCTTCAATCCACGGTTTTACCCTGTACTCTTGCTCTAAACCTGCTAAGACAAAAGTTTAGCTGAGTACAAAAACACTCGGTGTATATAAAATCCAACCAACAACATAATATCCCTGCACTTAGTTAGAATCATAACTAATAGCATAATAACATAATTATAGTGTGGCAGAACATGTGCTCATATACATCATATCATTACCTTGACTCTTGTACTTGTGAGAACCTTAGACTTAGGAGACAACATACTAATGAGATGCTTATGCTTATGAGACCACATGCTTGTGAGATGCTTATGCTTATGCACTTCTTCAGATCATACACTTATTCAGGTCCCTCATTGGGCATATTCAGTATGACAGGCATATGCAATTCTTATGCTGATGAGTCTTAAACAACTTATTCAGAACTTGCATTTATTCAGATCCCTCCTTGGGCTTATTCAGAATATCAGGCGTATGCATTGCTTATGCTTGTGGTCCATATGTGTGACCTGTGAGACTCATATCTTAACGTACACGTGTGTTTGTGCATGAGTGTCACAATTAACATTCGAATCGGTCAATGCTTAGATTCCGATCTCCCACCATGGAAATTCCACTATATTGTCCCATACCAAATAGTTAGAGAATTCCCGGTTTGAATGATTTTCCTCTAAGTATTGGCTTACCCGAATATCAATTACCATGCAAATAATTAGGCATAATTTAACAAACAATCATATACAACTACTACCTTATCATGATTCTTAGTATAATTCATAATCGATTCCCAATAATTCTATAGTATCATATTAATATTTATCATCTCAAGTATTTCAACAAACACCTTGGGTACATAATTTATGAATATAATGCTCTTTCCCATTTCAAACATTTCACCATACCATAATCCATCTATACAACTCAAACACAATCCACATCCATACATTCATCCCATTCTCCATAGTATTTCCCATCCTCCATACATTCTATCTATAGTATTAATTATCACATAATAGTTCATAGAACTCCAATCCATATTCACAAATTCATTTCTATACAAATAAACCATAATCCATATTCCATTGTCTATAATCTTACCATAAACATAATAATACTCCATTATTTCTAGCTTAAACAATCTTAAACACATATAAATTCATAATAGGGTTGAGTTGGATAGTATATCGACCTTAGGGATCCTTCCCTTGGATCCAAATCCCTCCTAAGAAGATTTGAGAAAAATCTCCAAGCTTTTCTTGCAATTTCCAAGCTATCTCATTCTTCTCCAAGAAATTTCTCACTCAAAACCCTAGGTTTCCTCTTCTCCTTTGCCCAATTAAGTTAGAAATGATTTAGAACCCTAAAACCCTCGAAATAGAACCTCTATTTATAGCCTAGGGGTTTAAAACCCTCATTTCCAAACTTAAAAAAAAAACTTGGCGCGACTACGATTGATCGCACTTTAGTGCGATCTATCGTACCTAAGAGATGATCTATTGCAAAGTACATGAATTTTTCGGGAAATTGCTTACTGAGTGTGATTGATCGCACCTTACATGCGATCGATCGTAGGTGACACAGTTCTTGATTCTCATCAGCAACAACACCAGCATCCTTCCTTCTTCAGCATCAACCCATCAGCATACTTATTTTACTTTAAAAATTTTAAGTAAATGAAATTTACTTTAAGTTTTAAATTAAAATAAGAAAGTACCCTCATTTGGATTCAATAAAAAATACTAGAAAATCCAAATCCTTATAAATCAAAATCTCATTTTCCAGTTTTAGGCTAAAAACTAAAAATCTCGGTCGTCGTAAGATTTTCGATAGTCGATTTAACCACTCTATGCTTAATAATAAAATCTCATAAAATCACATACCTTTATTTAACCTATATATATCAATTTCTGGGAAAAATCATCTTAAAATTTAATAATTTATGTTTTTGCTAAAATCACACCCCTTCTAAAATTTCTGACATTTTTGACATTCCTGCACTTAGCCCTTTCTAAATTTTTACTTAAGATCATTAAAGAACAAGACATCACATATATTAAAACACATCTTTGACCATTTAAAGCCTTACTAATCAAATTAAAGACATTAATGAAAACTTTGGGTCTCTACATCTTCCCCCTCTTAAGAGAATTTTGTCCTCGAAATTTACGTACCTTAGTCGAATAAGTGAGGATACTTTTCACAGACTTCAGCTTCATGCTCCCAAGTAGCTTCTTCATTAGAGTGATGCTCCCATTGCAAGAGCACAAGAGGAATGACTTTAGTATGCAAGACTTACTCCTTCTGGTCTAAAATTTGAGCCGGTTGCTCCACTAGAGTCAAATCTTCCCGAATTTCTAACGGTTCCAAATCAATGATGTGTGAATGATCCGAAATATACTTCCTTAATATAGAGATGTGAAAGACATTATGCACACCTTCCATGTGAGGTGGCAAGGTGACTCGGTAAGCAACTTCTCCGACTCAGGTGATGATCTCAAAAGGACCCACATATCTCGGACTAAGCTTGCCTCACTTGCCGAATCTCATTACCCCCTTCGCAGGTGAGATATTGACAAACACAAAATCTCCAACTTAGAACTCAAGATCTCTCCTACGAGTATCAATATAGCTCTTCTGCCTACTCTGAGCTGCTTTCAACCTATCACTGATCAAATGAACCCGGTCCACAGTCTGACCAACGAGCTCAGGATCCAAAAACTTCCTTTTGCCAACTTCATCCCAACGCAAAGGTGAACAACAACTCCTCCCATAAAGTGCCTCAAATGGTGACATCTGAATGCTGGCTTGATAGCTATTGTTGTAGGCAAATTCAACCAATGGCATGTGATCATCCAACTACCCTGGAAGTCCAATATGCAAGCTCGTAGCATGTCCTCTATAATCTGGTTCATCCTTTTAGTTTACCCATCTGTCTGCAGATGAAATGCCGTACTGAAATCTATACGGGAACCCATGCCTGCTAAAAACTCTTCCAGAATCTGGAAGTAAATCTCGGGTCTCGATCAGAAATAATACTAATTGGCACTCCATGCAAATAGACTACTTCTTTGATGTAATGGTTGGGCAAATGGTGGGAATTGAATGTGGTCCGATAAGGAAGAAAATGAGCCGACTTAGTCAATCGGTTGACCACAACCCAAATGGCATCAAAGTTCTTCACTGTCCTTGGCAAACCAACAATAAAGTCCATTGAGATATTTTTTCACTTCCACTCGGCAATAGGAAGTGACTGAAGAAGTTCTGCCAGTCTTCGGTGTTCGGCCTTCACTTGCTGACAAACCAAATACTTGGATACATAGGTAGCCACATCTTTTTTCATATCTTTCCACCAGAAGTATTTCTTGAGATTCTGGTACATCTTGGTACCTCCTGGATGGACAATGTACTTGGACTTGTGTGCTTCATCCAGAATCTCCCTTCTTAAATCTTCATTATCTAGAACACAACATCTTTCCTTGAAAGAGATTCCACCATCTCTCCAAGAGAAATCCTCAAACCCACTGCTAAGCAACTTGTTCATGGCAGCGTCCAGCTCTCCATCATTCCACTGCAAGTCTTTAATCTTGTCCAATAAGGTTGGCCTAACCATAATGTTCGCCAACAAAGCTCCAGATGCTCCAACACTGAAACCCGCATCAAGGCTAGACACTTCTTCAAGTTGCTTCCATTCTTGGACCATCAAATGTGCCAAGAATCCAATAGGTCACCTACTTAGTTCATCTGCTACCACATTTGCTTTTCCCGGATAATACTGGATAGAGCAATCATAATCCTTGAGGAATTCCACCCAATGGCGTTGCCTTAAATTTAATTCTTTCTACGAGAACAAATACTTTAGACTCTTGTGATCGATGAATACTTCAAACTATGCACTGTACAAGTAGTGTCTCCAGATCTTGAGAGCAAAGACTATTGCTGTCAATTCCAAATCATGGGTAGGATAGTTCTTCTCGTAGTCTTTCAACTGTTGAAAAACATAGGCAATAACTTTTCTGTGTTGCATAAGAACACAACCTAACTAAATGAGTGAGACATCATTGTACACAACAAATCCCCCGCTACCGGATGGTACTGTTAAGATCGGAGCGGTGGTGAGACGCTTCTTCAACTCAAGAAAACTCTTCTCACATTTCTCATTCCACTCGAACTTAACATTCTTTTGAGATAGATGAGAGAGTGGAGCTGCCAAGCTGAAAAATTGTCGCGACCCAAAACCCACCCTAGGAGTTAGAGTGAACTTTGGACAACTAATCATGACTTACATGACTTGCTAAACAGACCATCCTGCAAAAACCCACAGAGCATATACAAAGAGGATATAAACAGTGGAAACATACTTAAACATAGCACAGCGAAAGACTTAACCAAACCTCTATGTATATACATAACTGATCCAAGTTACACAAAAGGAGTCCAAGAGAAAGTGCGGACAGGCCCACCAAAATGCATAGATATACATCTCTCAACTCACCCACAACTCTATCACTCAGAATCTACAACCACTACGTACCTAATAGTAGCCCTCTACCGGAGGTTCCTCCAAAGATTCCTCGACGTACTCCTCCTCCACCCATGGGCCAGGAGCACAGACATCAAAAGAAGCAGCTGCTCCGCTATCACCTGCCGACATAAGAAGTACGGCTGAGCATGGAATACTCAACGGGTACCAAATACTAACCAACAGCCATAGCATAAAAATGGCAATACATAAATCAAGAGCAATTCATATCTGTAAAACGGGAACAATTCATGTCTTACAAGGAAGTAAAGCAATTTATAATCATGCTTGCATTTCATAAAAGCCGATAAAACCTCTTGAAATCATTGTGCGCTTGACTTGACATTGAAATATCCTTTTCGTACTTGAAAGCTTGTCATGTTTGTCTTGCTTGATCTTGTCAAGCGTGTCGTACGTGTCATGCCATGCCATGCCATGCGTGTCATGCGTGCTTGCTTGTGATCATGTAACTTGTGAGATATCCTTGTGAGATGCACTTGAGAGGGAAGGGAGACCCTTCTTTATGAGATGCACTTGAGAGGGAAGGGAGACCCTTCTTTATGCAATGCACTTGTGAGTGAGGGGAGTCCCCTCGTGGTATGTTTGTTCTTGTTTTCTTTTGAAAAGCGAGGTAAAACATATCGTAGGATATGTCCCACCTCTAATCATGTTCTTGAAAATACGATAAATCATGTCATGCATGTCGTGCTCATGGAAGTCGTGTGCATACTTGCAATTGAATTTAAATATGACATGTTTGGGGATTTCACAATACGCACATCACCATTTAAACAAGTAACAAATTAAACAATTTAGGGAAAGCGCGAAACACACTATCATAACCCAAACAATTTCCATAAACTTTAAGCATGCATTTTCTTAATTTATTATTCATTTTATTCACCTTGGCATTCCATCAAACATGGTATGTTCATTATTTGTTAACCCTACAACATGCTTTTCTAGGTGGGTTATAATTCCATCATACATGTTTGTTCATTATGGATACAATGCCCTCCCCATTTCAATTATCCCAACACAACCATTGGCATCCAATCACCCATTCCATCTCCATTCACAACATCCACACATCCCAACTCATGGCACAAGTATAGATGAAGGAAAACAAAGAAACATGGAGGAAAAGAGGAACTATAACTAGGAGGGTAGCAAGAAGTACCGACCTTGATCAATGAGGAAGAAAACTCCTCCAAAAACGTTCGTGAGGCACTGCCCTAGCTTGGAACACGAGCTCCACGAGTTCTTGAGCTTGAATCTTGAAGAAAATGGGCTTGAGGTTGATCTAAGTCTTCACCCCTTTTGATTTCTTCCCCAAATGAAAACCCTAGGTTAGAAATCGCCCTCTCCTCTTTCTCTAACTCTCAACTGTCTCTAAGTGTTGTAAATGAGCCCTAAAGGCTAGGGCAACCCTTAAGAGTAAAGAGTGAAACGACAAAAGACCGAAACACCCTTACTGAAATTTCTGCAAAACATGATACACCGATCGATCGGTGGTCGATACCGAGCGATCGGTTGCCTACCGATCGATGGGTTTTATAACCGAGCGATTGGTTAAAAATCTACTCTCTGGAAAATTTCCCCATACAAAAATCTTGACCAGTCAATAGCTACTGATCGATCGGTTTTGGACCGATAAATCGCTCCATGGACCGATCAATCGCTCTATGGACCGAGCGATCGATGGTCTGCAGGTCCAAACTATTTTGGCCATATCTTTTGACTCGTTCATCGGATTTTGACGATTCAACTTGCGTTGGGTTCGTACTTTGAAAAGGAACATTTCTTATGGTTCAGAATTTCTAATTTCTTTCTCATTTATTAATTGTACTACATTAAAAGCAAATTGGCTACGAAAGTGCCATGCATTAAGCATGAAAAAGTCTGGGGCTCTACAAAAATCCTTCTATAAATCTCTAATAATATCCAGTTAGGTTCAAGAAGCTTCGAACCTCTGTAACACTCTTTGGTCTTCCCCATCCTTCCACTGCTTCTATCTTGGAAGGATCCACAGAAATCCCCTCTTCTGAGACCACATGGCCTACAAATGCTATATTTTCTAACCGAAACTCGCACTTGCTAAGCTTAATGTATAGCTTATGCTCACTGAGTGTCTGCAGTGTGACCTAAAGATGCATCTAATTCTCCTTCTGTGTCTTGGAGTACACCAAAATATCATCCACGAACAAAATCAAAAAGTGGTCAAGAGTCGACTTGAAGATTCTATTCATGAGATCCATGAATGCTGCTGGAGCATTTGTTAAACCGAATGACATGACTAGAAATTCAAAATGATCATATCTGGTCCCGAACGTAGACTTAGACACATCCTCGACCTTAATCTTTAATTGATGGTAGCCTGACCATAAGTTGATCTTGGAGAAGTACTTAGCTCCTTGTAACTGATCAAACAAATCATCGATCCTTGGTAAAGGATATTTGTTCTTGATAGTAACCTTGTTCAATTGTAGATAGTCGATGCACATCCTCATCGAACCATCCTTCTTCTTCACAAATAAGACCGGAGCTCCCCCAAGGTGATACACTTGGACGGATAAACCCAAGAACGACCAACTCTTCAATTTGCTCTTTTAGCTCTTTCAAATCCGCTAGAGCCATCCTATATGGAGCTTTAGAGATGGGTGTCGTGCCCGGAGCTAACTCAATTGCAAACTCCACTTCTTTATCCGGTGGAAAATCCGGTAAGTCTTTGGGAAATACATCCATGAATTCCTCTACAACAGGGATACTTGAGAAATCTGGTGCTTCCGAGGTAGCGAGACTCAATGTCGCAAATCGAGCTAAGTCTTTCTTCTTCAATCCTTGGAAATGAAAAGGTGGCTCACTGATTGACCTAAAGTCGACTACTTTCCCAAAATAGTCGACATGCCCATGATATTTGAAAAGCCAATCCATGCTTAGTATAATGTCGAAGTCTTGGAATTCAAAGACACTCAGATCAGCTGGCATTTCTCTCAGACCCACTCGAATATCACAAGCTTGATAGACTTTATCGGTGATGACTGAACTACCAACATGTGTGGCAATCGACAGTTCACGATCTAACAAACTTAGCTCCATCGGAAACTCTAGTACAAAACTAGGTCTGACGAAGGAGTGAGTAGACCTAGTATCAATCAATACATGAGCGAGAAAATCATTTATCAATAATGAGCCTGAATTAATACACCAATCTAATTGTGTCAAACCATGAATACATACATACATCATACATAAGGCATATTCATGCATAAAATTTAACATTATATACATAGCATCAAAACAATATTTTAATTAACTAAAATCACAAATAGACGTACCGTGCACAACGTCATCGGACACCTGTGCATCCTACTCTGATGTGGCAAACACTTGGCCTTGAGCTGGCTAGTGGGGCTACTGGAGTCTCGGGCCATGGGGTGGCCTCTGTTGTATCGGCTGCCTCGTAGGTGGCCATTCCCTGTGGCTGAGTCAGCTGAAGCCCCTGCTGAATGCAAAGTGAGCACTCTCGGATCTGGTGTGAAATATCTCCAAATGGAAAAAACCTTTGGTAATTGACCTACACTCCCCTGCTCGATGCCACTTCCCACACTGGCTGCATACATTATACAACTGAGTCCCAGCAGTAGGTGGGGCAACCTGAGTAGGCCTCTGATACGGGGTAGGCCTAGTAATCGGTATAGGACCTGATGTCCTTGGCCTTTTGTCCTGCAGTCTGTTTAGCTGCTTGCATTCCTCTCTTCCTCAAAAACTCTGTTGATCTCCTATCAGCAATCAAAGCTCTCTCACTAACTTCCTGGCAAGTCTCAAGATGCAGGATCTCAACCCTGTCTCGGATGTAGTCTTTGAGACCCCTATCAAATCTCCTCGCCTTCATGCTCTCTGTGGTGATCAAATGAGGTGCAAACCTAGACAACTCAATGAACTTGGCCTTATACTCAGTCACCGACATGCTCCCTTGCTGTAGAGTGGAGAACTCAATCTCCTTCAGCTCTCACATTAAAGTTGGGAAGTAATGCTCATAGAAGACATTGAGGAACTCTCCCCATGTCTATGGCTGCCCTACTTGCTCTTCATTCCTCTTTCTGGCCGCAGACCTCCACCAATGCTCTGCCTCGCTTTCCATGACAAAGGAGGCCCACTACACTCTCTGATCCTAATAAGGCTCGAGCATAGAGAATATCTTCTCTAACTGCATGATCCATCGCTTTGCTACCATAGGATCAGTACTCCTATAGAAAGCTAGAGGATCCATCCTCCTAAATGCTTCCACTTCATGATGTCGGGGTGGGTGGACCTCATCTGGCCTCTCTTGCCTGGCTTGCCCGGCTGCTAGCAAGGCAGTCTGCTACGCTAAGATTTTAGCCTGTCGAGTCATGGCTGCTGTAATAGCCTCCATAGCTCGACTTTCATTGGGTTGGCGGGCACCCTCTATGGTATCCCCATCAGTCACACTGCCCCCTCCATTCCTATTATTCCTTACACCTCTCCTCATGACTTGCAAATCCTGAAGTCAATCAGAAAGCAGACATATTTTAAAAATAATTTCACAAAACAATCAATTCACAGGTTCAATCTTAGGACTCCACCTAAATCCTAACTTGATGTTGTTTCCCTAACTTAGGTCAATTTTCTCATTCCTAAACCTAAAACCTTAGCCCTAAGGACTCTGATGCCTTGGGCTCTGATACCACTTCTGTGACGACCCCAAATCCTACCTTGGCCAAAATAGGACCTTGGGTCGCCACATTTCTTAAACCTACTTACATCCCATGACATAAAAGACATACAACTCGAGTCACCAAAAATGAGAGTAATAAAATTTTGATATATAAAACGAAGTCATCCTGCTCAAGTCTATGGACAACATAAACAACCCAGTATAAACAAAATAGTCTAGTACACAACTATAAGGAAGTCTTATAAGCAACATCATCTAAGAGTTTATTACAATTCTCTTAACCAAAACAAAACATAAATTAATGGGGGTAACTATCGAAACCCCTGGCTCCCTCCTCAGAAGGCTCAGCTTCTTCTCCTTCTTCAACGTAAGCCTCTTTAATCCACGGTTCTGCTGTGTACTCCTACTCTAAACCTACCAAGATAAAAGTCTGGTTGAGTACAAAAGCACTCGGTGTATATAAAATTCAACTAACAACATAATTATAACCAATAGCATAATAACATAATCAGAGTGTGGTATAACATGTGCTCATATACGTCATATCATCACCTTGACTCGTGTACATGTGAGAACCTTAGACTTAGGAGACAACATACTTATGAGATGCTTATGCTTATGCTTATGAGACCACGTGCTTGTGAGATGCTTATGCTTATGCACTTATTCAGATCATACACTTATTCAGATCCCTCATTAGGCTTATTCAGTATGACAGGTGTATGCAATGCTTATGCTTATGAGTCTTGAGCAGCTTATTCAGAACATACACTTATTCAAATCCCTCATTTGGCTTATTCAGAATATCAGGCGTATGCAATGCTTATGCTTGTGGTCCACATGTGTGACTTGTGAGACTCTTATCTTAACACACACGTGCGCTTATGCATAAGTGTCGCAATTAACATTCGAATCGGTCAACGCTTAGATTCTGATCTCCCACCATAGAAACTCCACTATACTGTCCCATACCAAATAGTTAGAGAACTTCCGGTTTGAAAGATTTTCCTCTAAGTATTGGCTTACCCGAATATCAATTACCATGCAAAATAATTAGGCATAGTTTAACAAACAATCACATACAACTACTTTATCATGATTTTTAGCATAATTCATAATCGATTCCCAATAATTCCATAGTGTCATATTAATATTTATCATCTCAAGCATTTCAACAAACACCTTGGGTACGTAATTTATGAATACAATGCCCTTTCCCATTTCCAACATTTCACCATACCACAATCCATCCATACAACTCAAACATAATCCACATCCATACATTGATCCCATCCTCCATATATTTCATCTAGAGTATTAATCATCACATAATAGTTTATAGAACTCCAATCCATATTCACAAATCAATTTCCATACAAATAAACTATAATCCATATTTCATAGTCTATAATCTTACTATAAACATAATAATACTTCATTATTTCTAACTTAAACTATCTTACACACATATAAATTCATAATAGGGTTGAGTTGGATAGTATATCGACCTTAGGGATCCTTCCCTTGGATCCAAATCGCTCCCAAGAAGCTTTGACGGAGATCTCCAAGCTTTTCTTACAATTTATAAGCTATCACCTTCTTCTCCAAGAAATTTCTCACTCAAAACCCTAGGTTTTCTCTTCTCCTTTGCCAAATTAGGATAGAAATGGTTTAGAACCTTAAAACCCTTGAATTAGAACCTCTATTTATAGCCTAAGGGTTTAAAACCCTCATTTCCGAACTTAAAAAAAAAACCGGGCGTGACTGCGATCGATCGCACTTTAATACGATCTATCGCACCTGAGAGATGATCTATCGCAAAGTACACAGAATGCTTGTAGAAATTGCTAACTGAGTGAGATCGATCGCACATTGCCTGCCATCGATCGCACCTTACCTGCGATCAATCACAGTGACCCAGTTCCTGATTCTCATCGGCAACAACACCAGCATCCTTCCTTCCTCAATATCAACCCATCAACATACTTATTTTACTTTAAAACATTTAATTACTTTAAGTTTTAAATTAAAATAAGAAAGTACCCCCCATTTGGATTCAATAAAAATACTAGAAAATCAAAATCCTTATAAATCAAAATCTCATTTTGCAGTTTTAGGCTAAAAATTGATAATCTCGATCGTCGTAAGATTTTCGATAGTCGATTTAATCACTCTATACTTAATAATAAAATCTCATAAAATCACATATCTTTATTTAACCTATAAACATCCGTTTCCAAGAAAAATCATCTCAAAATTTAACAATTTATGTTTTTGCTAAAATCACACCCCTTCTAGAATTTCTGACATTCCTGCACTTAGTCTTTTTAAATTTTTACTTAAGATCATTAAGGAACAAGGCATCACATATATTAAGAGACATCTTTGACCATTTAAACCCTTATTAATCGAATTGAAGACATGAATGAAAACTTTGGGTTTCTACAAATCCGATCTCTCCAAAAGAGACGTAGAGGCGATGTCAGAGAGACAACTGTCATTAAGGCCCAACTGCATTTCTACCAAGAGTAACTAGACAATGCAAAGGTTGAGATGATCGCTCAGATCCAACAGTTTGGATCTCGAATGTTCAATGCTACTGAAACAATTGATAACATGGAGGTTGAGGTCACATCCCTCTAACAGCAAATCATGGACCTCAACAGTGTGCCTCGACCACTGGACTCTACCATCCCTAACGGACCTACATAGGATCGAGTCTTTTTTTTTTCACATAGTCCTGTACTCACAAGCATGCATGAATAAAAAATCTTTTCTAGCAAATCATGCATATTCATGTTTAGTCGTTGCATTCCTTTCAATTGTATAAGCCGACCCGTGACTTGCTTTATGACTGCAATTCTCACAGAAGCAGCTACCCTAGACACAGTCTAAATAGAAGCACCTTATCTAAAAGCCTGTCGGAAACAATGGCAGAACCCTCAGACCAGCAGTAGAGTACCAATGAAATTTTACAGTCTCATGATCGAGATATTGCAGCCATGCAAACTAAACTTGATAGTGTTCTGGAATCCCTGAAGATTCTAATTGGGGCCCGATCTAACGACCCTGTTACCTGAAACTCGACTGGAGAATCCTCTGAACAGTCTACCTAAGAACCTCAACCTATTTCAATCATCATTCTTAACTCAAGACCCGCACCAGGTGGAGGAGAAGCAGACTATGAGCAATATGATGGGACAGAGCAACCCAAGGCTTCCTATGTCAATCAGGATAGGCCATCATCTTCTGACCCTATGCTGTCTCTCAGGGACTAACATGAGAAAATTAAACGGATGAAAGAGGAAATGAGACGTATGACAGTGGCATCCTCCAGCTCCAGCCTATCTCTATAAGATCTGACCTTCTTGTCTAGAGATAATGTTCCTCCAGGTTTCAAAGTGCCTGACTTTGACAAAATGATGGCACAGGCTGCCCTAAGCAACATCTGCAACTATACCCCAGGGACATGCTCCAGCATAATAAGAACCAATCTCTTCTCATCCAGTACTTCTAGAAGAGTCTAAAGGGAGCAGCCCTGACATGGTGGATGACAGTGGACAAATAACGAATCAAGACTTGGTATGATGCCATGGACATCTTTGTTCAATAATTTTCAATTAGGAGCTCTGACCTCAGAGGAGCCAGTTAGAACAAATGAGCTAGCGTAACAATGAGTCTTTCCTGAAGTATGTCACCCACCGGAGGGAAATGACAGCAGGAATTTCGACTCTGATCCTTAAGGAAGAACTGGTAAGCATGTTTATGGGCACTTTGAAGTAGCCTTACTCCACCCTAATGGTAACCTTACCAGTTGTAGACTTCAGCACTATTGTCAAGATAGGTGCCTGTATTGAAACCGCCATCAAGAGTGGTGCTATCCACTCCAGTTTAGGGCTCACTCCGCCCAGAACACCGGCTCCAGTCAGCAAGAACAGTAATCCTAGAAACCAAATAAGAAAAGAAGAAGTATAGTGTAGAGCCCCGGACCTTTTCACATTTAATGCATGATACTTTCGTTTCCATTTTTGCCTTTAAAGAGAAATAATTAATAAACAAGGAAGAAATTGGAAATTTTGAAATGCCAGAAATGTTCGTTTTTGAAGTGCGAACCCAACGCAAGTTGAATCGTCAAAATCGGACGAACGAGTCAAAAGATATGGCCAAAACAGTCTGGACCTACAGGCAACCGATCGCTCGGTCCATAGAGCGATCGATCGGTCCAAAACCGATCGATCGGTAGCTATCGACTGGTCAAGATTTTTGTATGGGGAAATTTTCCAGAGAGTGAAATTTTAACCGATCGCTCGGTTATGAAACCGATCGATCGGTAGACAACCGATCGATCGGTCATTAACACCGATCGCTCAGTACTCGCGTTTTTGCATAAAATTTAGTAAGGGTGTTTTCGTCTTTTGGGCGTTTCAGTCATACCTTAAAGGCTTTGCCCGATCATTTGAGGGTTCATACACAACCCTTAGAGTCTTTTGAGAGATTGAGAGAAAGGAGAAGGGTTTCCAAAACCTAGGTTTTCATTTGGGAGAAATCAAAGGGGTTAAGACCCTAGATCAACCCCAAGCCCGTTTTCTTCAAGATCAAGGCTCAAGCATTCGAGGAGCTCATGATCCAAGCTAGGGCAGCAGCTACACAGTCGTTTTTGGAAGGGGTTTCTTCCTCATTGTTCAAGGTCGGTACTTCTTGCTACCCTCCTAGTTATAGTTCTTCTTTTCCTTTATTTTCCTTGTGTTCCTTTATACATCCATGTATTATGAGATGGGTTGTGAATGGTGAATGGTGAATGATGAATGGAGATGAATGTGGGCGATTGGATGCCGTGTGTATTGATGTGATGGATGAACGGGGAGGGCATTGTACCCATAATAAACATACATATGTGATGTGAGTAAAACCCACCTAGAAAAGCATGTTGTAGGGTTAATAAATAATGAACACACTATGTTTGATGAGATGCCAAGGTGAATAAAATGAGTGATAAATTCAGGGAATACATGTTTAATTATTCTTGAAATTGTTAGGGCATATGATAGTGTGTTTCTTACATTTCTCAAAATGTGCGATTTATTACTTGTTCAAATCGTGATATGCTATGCTTTGTAAATTACCCAAATTGTCATATTTAATTCCAAATGTAAGTATGCACACGATCTCACGAGCACGCATGCATGACATGGATTACCGACGTTTTTCAAGAATGGGATTTAGAGGTGGGGCATATCCTACGATATGTTTTACCTCGCTTTTGGCAAGGACAAGTCAATCATGCATTATCATAAGAAGGGTCTCCCTTCCCTTGCAAGTACATACATATCATAAGAAGGGTTTCCCTTCCCTCGCAAGTACATCTCACAAGGACATCTCACAAGTGAAAGGACATGACATGGGCATTTAGGAAGAAGGGTCTCCCTTCCCTCACAAGTAGTTTACTCTTCCAAGCATGATACAAGCATGACATGACACGGCATGACAAGCATGAGCATTTTAGGAAGAAGGGTCTCCCTTCCCTCACAAGTAGATTACTTTTCCGAACAAGCAAGCATGATACATGACATGACAAGCATGGGCATTTAGGAAGAAGGGTCTCCCTTCCTTCACAAGTAGTTTACTTTCCAAGCAAGCATGACATGGCATGACACGCATGATATGATAAGATAAGACAACATGACAAGTTTCAAGCACGGAAATGGTATTTCCAATCAAGTCAAGTGCACAAGGTTTTCAAGGGTTTTAACGGCTTTCTACGAAATACAAGCATGATTATAAATTGCTATTACTTCCTTGTATGATATGAATTGTTTCCTTCTAACTTATAAGAATTGTTCTTGCTTTATGTATGCTATCTGTATGCTATGACTGTTGGTTAGTGCTTAGTACCCGCTGAGTATTCCATGCTCAGCCATACTTCTTATGTCGGCAGGTGATGGCGGAGCAACTGCTCCATTTGATATCTGTGCTCCGAGCCCTTGGGTGGAGGAGGAGTACGTCGAGGAGCCTTTGGAGGAACCTCTCGTAGAGGGATATCAGTAGGTGGTGTTAGATTCCGAGCGGATTAGCTGTGGGTGAGATGAGAGATATACATTCATGTATTTTGGCGGGTCTGTCCGCACTTTCTTTTGGTTACTTTTTGTATAAACTTGGATTTGCGTATGTACATTCATAGAGGTTTGGTTAGACTTCCGCTGTGTTTTATAGTTATGTTTCCGCTATATTTTCCTCTATGGTATATGCTCTGTGGGTTTTGCAGGTTGGTTGTCAAGCAAGTCATGATTAGTCGTCCAAAGTTCACTCTAACTCGTAGGGTGGGTTTTGGGTCGCGACATATAGATGGTGGCTCTCGCAGCACCAATTAGATTGCCGGCTCTAACCGCTCAGCCTTAGCCAGCGCCTAGAAAAACCCGGCCTACCCGATAGAACCAGGGGTAAAATTGTCAACAGGACAAACCCCCCAGAAACTCACCCCTCTTCCATACACCCTCAGTCAACTTTTGGACTTTCTAACCAAACAAGATCTCCTCATTCTAAGTGGCCCTATCCCTCTTCTCCACCTGACAAACAAGGTCAAAATTATCATGCCAATCACCATTGCACCTTCCATCAAGGCCCAGGACATGCTACTGACAATTGTATCGCCTTATGGTACATCATCCAAGACCTTTTGGATAAAGGAAAGGTTGAACTGGCCCCCAGTTACACCAGTATCAACCAAGCACAACTGCCTCCACACGACAGACAAGTTAATTTTATTGAGTGGGAAGAGCCCGGGATAGGGCAGCCAAGACCCAGCGTACCTGCAGTGGACGATGGCATAATCCAACCTTCCTACCGGCCGCCTATCATAATCCCTTTCATCCAGTCAAACATCCAGACTATCCTATCTCCAGTACAAATACCTTCTCTTGAACCAAGCAAAGAGCAGATTATTTACACCATCCCTTGCCCAGCTAACTGGCCCACAACACCAGTTCAAGCCTTCATCTCATCTGACCCATCAAAATCCCCTACATTCTATCTCCACTTTTCACCTTAGATCGTGTACCTGCCCCTCACTCTCTCATCATTGAGAGTGAAAGCGTAGCCAACCTAACCTGATCTGGCCGAGTATACCAACCACCGGTGGCTGAGCAGGTAAAAGAGAAGGGAAAAGAGAAATTAAGAATTGACAAGGCCAAACTTTGGGTTGGTATGTTCTAAGATCGGTTACAAATGCTCATAAGGATCACAAGTCTAAGATCGATTACAATGCTCATAAGGATCAAGTTTATAAGTCTCTAAGGATCATAAGCTCACAATTCTCATAAGGCTCATAAGAACTCATAAGCTCATAGGAACTCATAAGACATGTTTTGTTTTCTATAAAAGCTCTTTAGACAAAGTTTTGAAAACTATGCACTTCTACCTTAAGATTTGAAGTATTGTTTTACATTCGGTTTAAATGATGAATTATGAACTATTTCTCTTAAGTCTCGCATGATATTATTGACTTATAATATTGTTAGCTAGTAGCTTGTATACGCCAAGTATTCCATGCATAGCCGTACATTTTGATGTTGGCAGGTCCATATGATATTTGCGACCCCGAGTCATCAGTTGAGGAGGAGTATGTAGAACCCCGGAACTCAAGTTCCTAGTTGGTGAATAGTGTCTATGAATAGTATCAGTGAATAGTGACTTTTATGTCAAAAGGGCCTTCTATGTAATTTGGTGTGTGATGAATGAATGAAAGAGTTTGAAATCAAACTAGATGTGTCATGTTGTAGCACCCCGGACTTTTTCATCCTTAATAAATAGCACCTTCGTAGCTAATTGGCCATTTTTGTAGTCTAATTAATAAATAAGGGAGAAATCGGAAATTGCGAAACGTTAGAAATGTTCGTTTTCGAAAGACGGATCCAACGCAAGTTGAATCGTCGAAATCCGAGGAGCGAGTCAAAAGATATGGTCAAAACAGTCCAAACATAACAGAGCACCGATCGCTCGGTCATTACCTGCGATCGATCGGTCAACCACCGATCGCTCGATAGCTGTCGCACGGTTAACTTTTTTGTATGAGGAAAAATTCCAGAGAGCGTGTTTTTGACCGATCTCTCGGTCATAACACCGATCGACCGGAAGCCACCGATCGCTCGGTCCATACCACCGATCGATCGGTCAGACGCAGTTTTTCTTCATTAAGGGTGTTTAAGACTTTGGCCATCACCCTTTGCCTATAAATAGGCTGAGTTCGTGCCTTAGGGTTTCAGAAACCCTCTGTGCCCTATCTTAGGAGATTTTGAGAGAGAGAAGAAGGAGAGGAACTACTTGTTGATCAAGCTTGTGGAAGATCAAGGTTCTTCCACTTCCCTTGGTGATTCTCGACCAAGAACACAAGGTTATTGCTTGTTCCAGCCATTGGGAGTCAAACTCATTGATTTCCCCAAGGTAGATACACTCTACTACAATCTTGCAATCCTACTAGTTACTAATTATGATTCTTCTTATCTATGCCCTATCTTTATGTATTGATTTTATGTATGAAAAGGTGTGATTATATACTTGGATGAAGGTTACTATTATGATGCACTCTAAGTGTTTGATAAAATACCTCTATGGGATTCTATGCTTAAATATGATGATTTCTCTTATTAAGTGCATATGTTCGCATGTCTCGCATAAACCGATGGTTTCCATGGATTTCTCCAAGTACAAACAAAGGTTTTTCACGAAAAGACGAATAATGAATGATTCTAAGTAACTCTATGATTTCTCTAAGATCGTTTCACAAGCTCTAAGGATCATACCATGCTCACAAGGAAACTCTATGATAATGCTCTAAGATCGTCTCACAAGCTCCACGGATCACAATGAAATGCTCTAAGATCTCTATGGTTATGCTCTATGGAAATGCTCTAAGGTTATTGCTCTATGCTCTATGTCTCTACGGATCATAATGACTCTAAGTAACTCCATGAACTCACAAGAACTCATAAGGTTATGATTATCGATTGACTCACACGGTTACAGTTTTATTATCTCACATACGTTTTCACGGTTTCCATGCTTTAAGGAATTTACGGATTTCATTCTCCATGTCTTGTATGCTCCATGCCTAACCGCTTTATTGTTATTAGTTTGTATACACTGAGTATTCCATGCTCAGTCGATATTGTTATGATCGGCAGGTGCTCGGGTTCCATTCGATTTGTGTGGCGACGAACCTTGGGTCGAGGAAGAGTACCGTGACCCGGAGCCTTCCATGGATCACTATCATGACGATGGTGCTTTAGATAGGAGTCGTGACTTCGATTTCTGTTGATCGACCGGCTTAGAACTTGTGTCTTTTGTTATGTGAGTGTGGGGTTTGTCCACTCCACTTTTGTGTTTCTCACGCATGTACACTTGTTGGTTCTTACTTGAGCCAAGTTATAGGAGTATTCATTTTGCTTCCGCTACGTTTAGTATTTTGTTTTCCGCTGTGCATTGTATTTCATTTCCGCTTTGTATATTCAGGTACTCTGACAGGTTTCCACGTGTGCCTTATGTATCATATTGGAGGTATGATACGGCGGTCACGAGTCAAGGTACCCTTAACTCCTAGGGGGTATTTTGGGTCGCGACACATGTAGATGTTAAATCCAAGGAAAAAAAGTAGAAACACTCTAAGTGAGTTAAGGGAGGAGTAGAAACACTCTAAGAGTGAAAAATGAAGAAAACAAAAGAAAATGGCCAGTTCTGGTGAAGGTCAGTCGACCCCCCCTCCTCGCCGGTCAATCGACTATCTCCATCGTGGCCCAAAATGAGCCATAGTATGTATGGTTCAGGGGCCGGTCGATTGACTGTCCCTAAATTTCTTGAAATGGGGGCAATAATAGGGTTTCAACCTTGGCCAGTCGACAGCCCCTCCTAGTCGGTCGACCGCCTTTTAGTAAATTGGGGTTTTTCCCATTTTCCATGAATTTTAATGATGGATTAGGGTTTTAAACACCCTTGGCCTATAAATAATAACCTATTTCGTGGGTTTTAGGGTTCATAAACCTAAGGGGAGATTTTGGAGAGAAAATGAAGAAAAGGTAGGGTTTCAAAGGGGCTTTTGCTTGAGATCAAAGATGGAGGCGATTTCTTGCATCCAAAGCCTTCTCAATCTTTCTCAAAGCTTTTTTCCGCTTTCAAGGAGTCTCCTAAGTGCATCACTTCGGAGATTTGATCTCAAACAAGGTAAATACTTTCTACTAGTTAGTTTTGTTATAATTTTACAAATAAATACACCTATTCTTTAACCTTGCTATGATTCAACCTAGAAATAAGGGTTTTAAGATTTGAGCTTTGATTTAAAAAGGGGGAAAATACATTTATGCTTTATTGGTTAGGTTTTTTCTTAAAGAAACTATGATTCTAAGTAAGATGAGATGAAATAGGCTTAGTAGCCATGATTTTTGTGATTCCTTTGCTATGAATATTTAAGGGTTTTCTATGATTATTAAAATGTTCATGAAATTAATATGATTATGGTTAAGGGTTTCTAAGTATGTTATGATGCTCTATGCTTATATAAGTATGCTTAGAATATTTTAAGCTTTTCAAGTATTGTAGGATGCTCACAAACACTCTATACACTATATACCTTGCATGATCGTTTTCTAATAACCATGGTATTTCAAAGTTTTTAAGCAAAGGGTTTTAAGAAAGATTCATAGGAAAGGGTTTTAAAAGAAAAATCTCATAAGGGAAAGCATAATTCACAAGAATTGACAAGGCCAAACTTTGGGTTGGCATTTCTAAGATCGGTTACAATTCTCCAAGGATCAAGTCTAAGATCGGTTATAAGTCTCTAAGGATCATAAGCTCATAAGGCTCAAAAGTGCTCATAAGGCTCACAAGTGCTCATAAGGTTCACGAGTTCTCATAAGGCTCATAAGGATCCTGTCTAAGATCGTTTTACAAATCTCTACATATCAAATCTAAGATCGTTACAAGTCTCCAAGGATCAAGTCTAAGATCGGTTACAAGAACTCATAAGACTCATAAACTCACAAGAACTCATAAGACTTATAAGCTCACAAAAACTCATAAGACTCATACGCTCATAAGTACCTCATAAGAAAGGAAATCTCATAAGACATGTTTTGATTTTATGAAATTCATAAGACAACGATTTTGAAAAGATGTGCACGGTTAAGTTAAGGTTTTGAAGTATGATTTCCGTGTTTGGTTTAAAACATGTATTATGATCTGTTGCTTAAAGTTCATATGATATTCTTGATTATATTATTGTTAGCTAGTAGACTGTATATGCTGAGTATTCCATGCTCAGTCGTACATTTTATGTTAGTAGGTCCATTCGACATTTGTACTTCCGGTCGTTGGATTGAGGAGGATTATGGTGAGGAGGAGCTGGCAGAGGCTCAGCCAGAGGAGGATAGGAACCTGGATAGGTGGCCTTATCCTTGGTATTATTGAGAAAGAGAGTGAGTGAGAGATATTATATTTTGTATTTTGATGAGTGGGCATGTCCACTTTATTTTTTTGGGTCATGTAATCTTTTGTATAAACTTGGAATGCAGTCTATATATAAAAGAAATTTTTAGTTTGTAACTTCCGCTATGTGTATGCCTTGTATATTTTATACAGGATGCTTTGTCATGAAAGATTAGTCACGCACAAAGTCAAGCCTAACTCCTAGGCGGGATTTTGGGGTGTGACAGAGTATGTGGAAGAGGAGGCTATTCCGTTACAGCCTTAAGAGGATAGAGATCTAGATAGGTGCTCCTATCTAGATTACTGTTGAGTGGAGTGAATGAGAGATTTTTTTTTGTATTTTGTTAAAGTGGGCATGTCCACTTCACTTTTGGTTATGTGTTTTGTATAAACTTGGAATATGGTTTATGTATTAAATAAGCTTTATTTTACGCTTCTGTTATGTTATGCCTTGTGTACTTTATACAGAATGGTTTGGTATGATAGGGTAGTCATGCGCAAAGTCACGCCTAACTCCTAGGTGGGATTTTGGGCATGATATAATTGGTATCAGTGCGTAGGTATTAGGTTCTCTAAGTTCACTTTGAGTCCGATGCTATGATCAAAAACCAAGGCATTAAGTCCGTATAGGGAGTCGTATTCCAAGTATAGACTAAACTTTTAGTCTTAGTCTATAACCGGTTGATACTTCAACCGAACGTAGAGTCTTATGCTAGGAAACATCAGTTGTATACTTATACTATGATGTTGTTGGACATATATGTCCTCAAAAGCCAATAAGAGACTTTTCTATGTTGATTAAACAAGCATCATATTCACACAACCAACTATAAAGGGTATTTATATTAATTACTGTCTCATTTGATGATGACATAAAGTTCCATAGGTAACATTATAGGAAAATCATGCAAAGGTTGCAAGGAGATATGATTTTCCGGTTCCTTGTAAACCTAATATTGTTCGAAGCCTCTAGAGTACTGGTTGGTCACCGTACTTCATCATGGCTTGCACATGTATAGTTCTATGAGATAGAGTGATGAATCTCATTCGTAGAGAGTGGTGACTCTTGACTAACATGTGAGTGTATGTAGCAAGTACATAATACTGAACGGGGTCACTAGTGGATACCCTATGGAATACACTGTCAAATTGTATTAGGGTTATCCATTAGACAAATTGTCCTTAGACCTGAGAGGTTAACATCTTCTCAAATATTTGTCTATATGGCTTTGATGTGCCAATCGGCAATGTCCAATACACAGGACTAACTCCGGGTATGTTGGGTCATGTACACAATGTTTGGAGAGGTGTGTAAACGCTCAATAAGGAATCCACAACTCTTTAATTGGAGATAATGATATCAAGGTGATACTTGTTGAACTGAACTGTTAAATCCATTACTGGTGCTTTTCAATAAAATGGTCTTTATCGAAGTTGATATTTTCAATATGGAAAAGTATATATAAATATATATGTGTCAATTCTTTTCTAATGTTTCTTCAAAAGTGTTTTGGAGGTTCAGTTCAATGAAAAAGTAATCATGAGAAAGAGTTTTATTTATAAGCTAGGGACTAGACAGTGGAATTGTTCCAATCCTGGAAGCTTACAAGTGATATTGGAATGTGGAAGGATTTATTTGTAAATAAATCTTGAGATAGAAATACCTGCAAGTAATTCTCTATTTTCTGGAGGTTAATCACATTGTGTTAATGGACATTAATTGTGATTGGTGGAAGTCCAGAGATATAAATAAAATTCTATAATCCTAATGGAGTGTAGGAAAGGTGTTTCCTAGTAACAATGCTTTAACCAAAAGGTTGAGTACTTAGTCCCACAACCGGAAAAAGGAGATCCCTTTAGATCCCACACACAAGGACTTTCTTATTTAATTTAATTAATTAATTTCTCTAAGTAATCCCTATCCCTATATGGTATAGTAAAGCTCTAAAAGGTGGAATCACATTAGATGTGAAAAACCAAATGGGTAGGACCCATTGGAAATTATTATAAAAGAATAATTCAAGTGACGAAGAGGGTTTTGGAAACCCTTTGGGAGTGTGGAGTGGGACCCACCTAGGGTGGGATGCCCACTTCAAGGAGGAAATAATAAATGTTATTATTTAATTAGTTTCTAATAACTAATATCCTTATTGAATTATTTTATCTACCATTCTCTCATGGATTTGACTTATCTATTTCTAAGTCGCAAAGGTGATTGTGATTTTTACTTTCATTGAATAAAATCAATTAGAATCTTAGTCAGATCTTGGGATTCGATGTATGTCCCCCAAGAATTGTTTTTCTAAAAATTAAAAAGAGGCATACTTTCAGATGTGTGTACCTCAATGTATATTATATGCTTATTTACCACCTTATGCTCATTGATTGAATTATTATGACCAATAAAGACTGGTTTCCAGTTTGACTCATGTTTTGCTATTGCTCTCAGGATTAAATCATGAGGCGTGGAATCAGGGTTGCGGATACCATAATAGGAGTAATGGAGCATCTCCTCCTCCATTGGGTGATGAGCAGCCTGACCTCACATAGGTCTTGGGTTCCATAGTAGGGACATTAGCTATGCTTGTAGCCAGGCAACCTACTACTCCCACTGCTGCTGCACTCATACCTGCTCCTGCACACCATACTATGGGGCTTGAGGCATTCAGGAGACTTCGGCCACCCACCTTTTATGGGACGACCAATCCTATGGTTGCAGAGGCATGGATCATATAGCTGAAGAAGACCTTTAGGGTGGTCTGATGTGCCGATGAGCACCGAGTTGACTGGGCCACCTTTGTGATGGAGGGTGTGGCCGAACACTGGTGGAGAGCTGTTTTAAGGCAGAGAGATGCTGCCAAGGTAGGGGAACCCTGGACATGGGAAGAATTTTTGGATGCCTTCTACAATCAGTTTTTTCCAGATGCTGTCAGAGAGCAGAAAGAGATCGAGTTCATGACTCTCAAATAGGGAGAGTTGAGCATGGCCGACTATGAGGCTACTTTCGTGGAGTTGTCCAGGTTCGCACCTCACTTGATCACGTCAGAGCACATGCGGGTCAGGAAGTTTGAGCAATTGCTGAAGGTCTCCATTCGAGATAGGGTCTCGAAGTTCCAAGTGAGCACCTAGGAGAGGTGGTGAGCAAGTCAAAGCTTGTTGAGAAGAATTACGAGGAGTTCTTCAAGAGAAGAGATAGTGTGTAGGCTGCAAAATTTCCATGCCTAATTCTATCGGAGTATATAAATTTTAGTGCGCTCACAATACACTCAGAGAAAAAATTGATGTGGTGCATAGCTCTTGGTATGTTTACCTTACACCAATCAAATAGGTTAATTATGAATGTAGGAATCACCCACCATAGCAGCAAGGAACACCCTTGCTATCCAAAATTAAAATAAAATCAAAAGGGTTCTTCAATAGACCCCACCTTGGCAGCAAGGAACACCCTTGTTGCCCCAAACTGAAATCGAGTCAAATTGGGTCTTTAATAGACTCCACCATGGTAGCAAGGAATTGAACACCCTTACTACCCCAAAGTAAATCAAATCAAGTGTGGTCTTTAATTGACCCTTGCTACCTCCAATATGATTAAATCAATAGATTAAAAATGGGGATATTAGAATGAGTGCAGTTGATTTAATGATTTGAGATGCCCAAATCTGAATTTTTGATGAGTAGTCCGAATAAAGAAAATCTAGGACTGGATCTCTTTAATTTTCTGATTTACGGGTTCCATAATATTAAGGAAGTCGAATGGGACCGGCTATGTTGATCTAGAGTTCTTCAAGAGGAGGAAATTGAAAAAGATTGAAAATGGATGAGGGTGGCTCGCCATCGACATTTGATAGTTGAATGATCAGAAAAATGATCTGGAATTGAGGAAGAGTGTTAGGGAGGTGGGGTCGTAGTCCTTCTCTTTCTTGATCCTTGTCTCTTGCTTGATGTTTGGTTTGTTGGTAGAGAAAACCTGATTCAACCTTTTTTCTTTCCTTCTCTATGAAATTTTTTCCCTGGGTGGCCCCCATAAGAGCTCTTACAAGGAGATTAAGGCAGGGATCGCAACCAGCTTGCACTCTGTGAAATCTTTTAAAGAGAGAAAAGTGAAAAGGCCTTATGTTTCCTTCTTTATAAAAGACTTAAAAGATAAAGAATGGTTGGTAAGAAGTTAAGATAAGATAGAGTGGGAGTGATATGGTGAGCATGCCACAAAACAATACACTAGTTCTGATACCAATGTTAGGATATGTGCATAGATAAAATGCTATAATAGCAGTTAACAAAATGAGGACCATTCGATGAGAACTAAACCTTTTGTGGCAATGCCCGCAGTAGTATAGGATTTTTTCTCAAGGGAAACGAGTATTTAAGTGGTACTTGCCTTTATGCTTTTTATTGTGTATCTCACCCAAAATGGAAGACCTCTATATATAGACAACCTTCTTGGTCTTATCAGTTTGAGATTTGTTGGATCATTAACTTCTCAATTCTTAATACAAGGAGAAGTTTTCCAAACCTACAATTTAGATTACACATCAATGTCTCACCTGTTGGGCGCGGAAGCGGTGATGCTATCAATGGGTATTCTCAAGAAAATATGACAAACATACAATACACAAGATATATAGTGGTTTACCCAATCCAGGGCTACGTCCACTCTACAAAACGGTCCAGATATACTTCCACTAATTAAAGAGAAGATTACAAGAGAGAAAATAAACAAGAATACACACACTCAAGGACTCTGCCACAACCCTTGAAAGGTTCTCACACAACCCACAATTCTTTGTTCACTCTCTCAATCCAAATCTGACCTAAACCCGAATCCTTTTAGGACAAAGGAAACACAAAACCCGAAGCCTTCAAACCCGAACCAATACTCTCCACAATGAGAGTACACCGAGATAAAGTCGTAAGAACACTCTCCTCTCTTGGGAGCTAACAAGGACTTTCCATGGGAGATCTCCCGTTCTCCATGGAAGCCCAACCCACACCTGACATATCCGTGACCTTCTCCTCCTCTTAAGGTTCTTCCTCTCTGGGTTCTCACTATAAACCTCCACCCTAGGTTTATTTATAGCCACAAAACAATCCCACACTAATTAGGATTTTCCCAAAACTCATCTCCATAAAAGAGGCAACTTCCTATTTCAAAATAGGAGTCTCTAAAACGCAACTCAAAATCCAGCCGGCTAAAACGCGTCGACCACCGATCAATCGGCCATGTTTGGCCAATCGATCGCACACTATAGGTTTGCTCTAATTCGAGCCAAAAACCCCACAAATCTCCACCTTGGCGAGAATCCTGCAAACACCCCTTCGATGTGCCATCTCGCTTTCAGCAACATAAAATTTTTTCTTTAAATCATGTGCAAACTCCACCAGCTTCGCAGGAAAAACTCTACCTCGAACAACGGCTTCAAATTTTGTCATAAATCTCGTAACCCCGACAGCCTTGCAAATCTCAAATCTGCAACCCCCAAACTCGAACACAAGCTCTGATACCAATTTGTTGGGCGCGGAAGCTGTGATGCTATCAATGGGTATTCTCGAGAAAATATGATAAACATACAATACACAAGATATATAGTGGTTCACCCAATCCAGGGCTACGTCCACTCTACAAAACAGTCCAGATATACTTCCACTAATTAAAGAGAATATTACAAGAGAGAAAATAAACAAGAATACACACACTCAAGGACTCTGCCACAACCCTTTAAAGGTTCTCACACAACCCACAATTCTTTGTTCACTCTCTCAATCCAAATCTGACCTAAACCCGAATCCTTTTAGGACAAAGGAAACACAAAACCCGAACCCTTCAAACCCGAACCAATACTCTCTACAATGAGAGTACACCGAGATAAAGCAGTGAGAACACTCTCCTCTCTTGAGAGCTAACAAGGGCTTTCCATGGGAGATCTCCTGTTTTCCATGGAAGCCCAACCCACACCTCACATATCTGTGGCCTTCTCTTCCTCTTAAGGTTCTTCCTCTCTGGGTTCTCACTATAAGCCTCCACCCTAGGTTTATTTATAGCCACAAAACAATCCAACACTAATTAGGATTTTCCCAAAACTCATCTCCATAAAAGAGGCAACTTCCTATTTCAAAATAGGAGTCTCTAAAATGCAACTCAAAATCCAGCCGGCTAAAACGGGTCGACCACCGATCGATCGGCCATGTTTGGCCGATCGATCGCACACTATAGGTTTGCTCTAATTCGAGCCAAAAACCCCACATCACCATCCCACTCGATCAAAACCGTTACCCAACTTAAATTTGTTTTACTCGGTCAAACTAGTCATTGTGGCTGTTGACTTGGTTTTACACAATTTAATGGCACACTTTGATCAAGCTACCCAATCTGATCAGATATGTTCCATCATTAGACATCACACAATGTCAACATTCATATCAATGATCATGCATATTCAAACATGAGAAAAATATGTATATATAATAAATACATATATTTAAAATGAGTGTGTGCTAAAGTGGATGTGAGGTGTATGATAGTGAGTATATAACTAAGTTTCACCCAATGGATTGAATCTTTCTTTCATCCGGATTTATGCATCAACCGTTATTATTGCTTGATCAAGGACTGGTAGCCACATGATTCAACATATTTAAAATCTTTCCAAAGGAGTGGAACCAAATCTTACCAATGTATTTTCGAAAAAGTGGAACCAAATATTTCCAAAGGGTAATACTGATGACATGTCTTAGTAAATTTACTCCAAAAACAAAACCATGTATTTTCATTGGCTATAGTGATCATCATAAGGGGTTCCGATGCCTTGATCCCTACTCTGGACGTGTGTATATCTCAAGACATTTCATCTTTGATGAATATCTCTTTCCATTGACAACTTCCTCAAATTCCCTCATTAATAGGCAAGTTTCGAGTAATTTAATATCATGGAAAACCTCCTATACATCCCAGTCGTCTCCTTCCTCACACATTCAACTTCCTTTTTTGCATTCTCCAAATTATATGGTTATAGATTCAGCCATTAATACCATAGTATTAAAACTCAGCGAGTCGACTTGACTCGGGCAGGTTTCGAGTCGAGTTTAAGGTAAAACTCGGTTTTGACAATGAAAACCGAGTAACTTGTCCGAGTTTTGTACTTTCAAAAAAAAATAAAAAAGCGAACATTCCGGCCTACCCGAGTGACCAAATTATATATATTTCTTTTTTTTAAAACACCTCACCCACTCTTAATAAATACGAAACAAAATTGGGGTGTTTAGTATATATTGAATTATATATCTCATTTTAGGCATGGTTTATCATTAATTTTGAATTTATACCATATATATATATTATTACAAAAATATTATATATGTTTGAGTTTTAGGTGTCATTACTCGGACAAGTTTTGCCCGAGTTTTCGAGTTGACTCTACTCGGCAAGTTTCTGAGTTGAGTCGAGTTTTTCGGGTTTTAAAACACTTATTAATACCCAAAATTCGAGTTTTTCGGGTTTTAAAACACTTATTAATACCCAAAATTCTTCTCATTCTACATGTAACGTACCCTCCTCTCCAATTCAAATAACCAACATTCAATCTCCCACTCCCTTAGATAACTCTCTACTTAAATGCAATATTAATTCCCTTCTTAATACCCCTCCCACTCAAGAACATTCCTTATCCTCCTCTTCCATTCAAATTTCAAAGTCTACATAATCTCCTACACATGATCTTCCAAAATTCTCTCCTTTACAAGAACATACCATATTTTCTTCTCCCCTATGTGATTCAAATCAATCAAAAGATTCTTCTCCTATATTATCTCCATCTAATTTGTTAGTGTATCAAAGGAGAATCCCTCCTATTTCAAACCCTACTTTCATTTCCACTCAATTACCTAATTCAATCCAATCTCATCCTATTCCAACTCTAACGTCACTACAAGCAAAATACCGACTAGCAACGGAATACTGAAGATGGAAATAGTTTGTCTCTAATACCTCATTATAGACACGGAAAACAATTTCGTCACTACTATTTCGTCTCTAATATATATTCCAACATTTATTTACATTTTCGATATCAAACATATATTAGTGAGGGAATGTTTTCCGTCTCTAATGGAAGGAAAATTTTCGTCTCTAAGTTAATTGATCATTAGAAACAGACATATTTCCATTTTTGAAACCGTATATAGTATTAGACAAGGAAATATTTTCGTTTCTGAACAAGAAATAGTACTAGTAAGTAACCCGCAAGGACAAATTCAAAAGAAAAAAATAAGTACAAATACTTTACGTTTCGTCGGTGAGTATGTATACTGACCGCACTAACCTAGCATCAAAATGAAGATAATTAATGATGATTGGAATGTTGTACCATGTATCAACCCCAGTGCTAACCACTAACCAATCCTAATAACCGTAGGTAAACGATATCCACAAAAAAAATAGAGAAAAAACACCAAAAGGCAAAGATATTTATAACAATAAAAAGGGAAATAGATGTTAATGTATGACCAGGATTAGATGCTTGTCCGACTGTCACACCATCTAAGTAGTCTAAAACCACCTACCATTGAAATGGCACAACAGTCTAAAGCACACCACCAATAAAATGACACAACAAATTGATGAAGCAGCTACATACATGGACTGTTATCCATATGTAGATTTTGGGAAAAAATAAAAACATTTCAATAAAATTCAAATCTCTCTTCCACCTTTATCAATCTCTTTCCTATAGATATCTCGAAATCCCTTTAGAAGGGCTCATATAAAAGACATAAATCTCCAGCTTCTTCTCTTCGGTGTAGGGAGAAATCAATATTTATATCTTCCATCAATCCTTCGCCGACAAACATCTAATAAAGCCAAGGTTTATGTTAAGAACCCTTCACCGCATTTATCATCTCCTCTTCTCCTCCACTGGCTTCTCACATCCGACATACCAACACATTCGGCGAATTCACGGCCTAAAAGTCCAAACCACAAACATGTTAAGAGAACTTGATCAAATAAAAAGTAGAAAATTACACTCGAAATACAAATCCATATAAAAATAGATGGAAAAAAGATTAAGACGGAATAAAAAATACATTAAAATTTTGAACTTATGCCAATGTGGGCACAATTCTTCTGAGCCGTGAATCCTCTTAAAATCTTCTTGCATTTCTCAAATGCCTTCTGTACTCGGTTACATTTGGATGCACTCCATTTCCACTAATAGAATCTGGAAATAAGATCAAACCAAAACCTTTTAAAACCCAATCAATTAGATAAAAAATAATAGATAATCGCGAGCTTAATACAGAAATATTTAGGAAAAATGACTAACCCAATCACATTGGTGGGCTTCTATTCCTTTTAAAAGAGTCATACTCGAATTTATGGGTGTAACGATTTCTATAGAGGGAAGACAAATTATTGCAACTTGTAAATGAGGACTAATGCTAGTAACTGAATAAGGATTGGAAACCGCCATCCTTAAAGAGAGAGAAGAGAGGACCAAGAAGAGAACAACTCTTTATAAGCTGCTGAATAGTTGGAAGCGTTGTTTTTAATATACAAATGGATAGCCACGACTCACATGCACTTTTCCATTCCCATTCCCATGAACCAATACACCCAAACTCCTTTGTAACTGACATCCACACCTCCTCCTCTTCTTAACTCTCTTAATTATTAGTAAAAGGAAAGGAGAAAATGAAGAATATGGAAAATATATACTATGTTTATGCTATATAAGGGAAAAATGCTAAAATTAAAATAAAACTCATTTAATGTGGAGAGTGGAGAGTGGAGAGAATTAAATGAAAAGAGCCCAATCAATTGAAAAGCTAATGTAACCGCAAAAAAGGAAAAGTTTCATGTTGGGCAATTAGGAGGGATAAATTGAGGAAGATAACTTTAAGAATACACCTTGTAGAGCCACCACGTGTCCAAACCCATCTCTGGAGCCGACACGTGTCACACAACCTGCTCGGGTTTCATAGGTAGTAATTAGGCACGGAAATATTTCCATCTATAATGTTATTTCAATATTAGAAACGGAACTATTTCCGTCTCTAATTAATCGTTAGTGACGGAACTATTTCCTTCACAAATAAGATATTAGAGACGGAACACGGTATTAGAGACGGAATTATTTCCGTCGCCAACACTGTATTAGAGATGGAAATAGTGATGTCCTAAATGTATGCATTCGTTCCAAATAAAGGTTTTAGACGCAGAATATTTCCGTGTCTAATTACATATTAGAAATGGATATTTGTTCCGTCTCTAATAGCATCAGTGACGCGAGCATCTGTCACGGTATAGAGACGGCTAGAAAAATCGTATCAGAGATAGAAAATTTCCATTGCTAGACGGTAGTTTTGTTGTAGTGTGTCTCATTTAGTAGAATCTCTCCAAATCTCTCCTAAATATCCTACTCCTCCCAACTTCACCCCTATCCCTTGATACATATTTGGAGACACATCCTAACTTAAACAATATTCCAAGTGGTGATTTGTGTGTATCTCTTCCACCCTCACCAACTGTAACTATTTCTCATGATGCTTTTAATGTTCACCCTATGATAACACGGTCTAAAACCCAAAAAGTTTAACAAACCCATCCAGCTCTTCTTTCTATCACTCATCATCTTCAACCTTGAAACATATTCTCTCTTTCACATAGCCATCAATGCTTGATTGCAAACATTGATGCCACAGACAAACCAATATCACTGAAAAGTGCCCTTAAGATACCTCATTGGCGTGAAACAATGGAATTTGAACTTCAAGTTGTACAAGCTAATGAAACTTGGAGGTTGATTCCTCAGAAGCCTAGCATGAAAGTGGTTGGCTTCCGCTGGGTTTTTAAAACTAAATATCACTCACCAAAGGATACACCAACAAGAGGGTGTCGATTTTGACAAAACCTTCAGCTCCGTTGTGAAAGCTACTACCATTCGAACCATCCTCACATTGCTACAATCAAGGGCTGGTTCCTTCATCAATTAGATGTCAAAAATGCGTTTTTACATGGTTACTTGAAAGAGGAAGTTTTCATGGAGAAACCACCCAGTTTCGTGAACACTGATTTTCCAAATCATGTGTGCTCTCTTCAAAGGACCCTATACGGCCTCAAACAAGCTCCTCAGGCATGGTTTGATAGATTTCGTCATTCCTTAGTTCTTTTAAATTTCTTGCTAGCACTACAGACATTTTCTTATTCATTTTTCATGTCGACAATCATGTGTTATTTTTACTTTTATATGTCGATGATATTATATCAATCGGCGACAATGAGATCCTTCTTAATTCTTATATTCAACATTTGGGAACTGAGTTCGCAATGAAAGATCTCGGTCCTTTGCACTACTTTTTGGGCATAGAGGTTTTTCGCAGTTTTGCAGGTCTCATCCTATCACAAAGCAAGTATGCTCATGACCTTCTTGCTCGCCTCCAAATGTTAGATACCTACACCAATGGTTGCAGACCAAAATTTCATATCTGATGGTTCCACTCTGGAGAATCCTATTGAGTATTGTAGTACAGTGGGGGCTCTCCAATATCTTACCTTCACGCACCCAGATCTCGCTTATGCGGTGAATTCTGTTTACCAATATATGCATTGTCCTATTGTAAATCATATGCAAATTGTCAAATGGATTTTGCACTGCTTGAAGTCCACCACTGATCATGGTCTCTTTATCTCAATTGATACAGAAATCAAACTTCATGAATACTGTGATGCTGATTGGGCAGGTTGTCCAGATAGTCGACGATCCACTTCTGACTTTGAAATGTTTATCAGTTCCAATTGTATTTCATGGAGTGTAAAAAAGCAACCTATAGTGTCCCGCTCAAGTGCTGAAGCCGAATATCGCTCTCCTACTACCGCTATTGCTGAAATAACTTGGTTACCATATTTACTGAAAGATATTGATGTTGCATTATCCTCCATTCCAACTTTGTATTGTGATAACAAGAGTACGGTGTGTATGGTCCCCATTCCCGTCTTTCATTAAAATATATATATATATATATAAATAATATAAAATTTTATTATTAAAAAAAAAAAAAAGGATTCAAGCCGAGCTCGAGCCAAGCCATGCCCGGCTTGAGCTTGAATCAATTCGGGCCGAGCCGGGCTTCAAGCCAAGTTTTTTCTTTCGGGCCGAGCTTCGGGCTGCACAATCAAACGTGATTTCGGGCCGAGCCGGGCTTCGGGCCTCGATCAATCTTATTCAAGCCGAGCCGGGCTTGGCCAAGCCCGGTCAAGCCCGGCCCGAATACAGCCCTATATAGAACGTGTGTTTTGATCATTGAGAATAAAATACTCTTTATTAAAATCCTATTACAACTATCACATCTAACAGAAAAAATAAAAGGAAAAAGGCAAACAAGAAAAAATTAAGAAACAGAAAAGAAAATGCTACAAGCAATTATCTTTTTGCGTTTTCGTGCTCCTTGTGCTGGAATCTCTTTGACAATGTTATTTGGTGCAATCCCTTATAGCCAATGATCACTTACTGATGTGTAATGCGCTCCAAGACAGGCACCTCTTTAGTTTCTTGTCTTTGCCCATTTGTTTTACTTGTGCGCTCTTCCTTGTTCATTCCCCACAAAACACTGTACAGCCCCCCCACTAGTAATATAGCCCCACCAACACCTGCTACAAAGGAATTGACCGTTATCAAACACAAGCTTCATATAATATATTGCTGTATAGAAATGATCAGATACTCCACGAGTAGAATCCACTCTATGACTATGACAGTGGGAAGGACCCACCTTTCAATTGTCATGATCAAATAAGGGAAATCTTAAGTTATTTTTTTCATTTTTTTTTCAACAGAGAAAATAAATGGTTATGATCATAGTTGTAGACCAGAGTCATGTCAGTAATGTCAACCCAAATTGCTCCCTCTAGTTATGTGTTCAACTCCGACTCTTTGACTTACCCTAGTGTCCATAGGGAAAATTTCGAGTGGGTTGGTGTGGACACCCGAAGGGACTAGTACTCCCTGCCTTGAAGGGTTTGGGACACCCTCCGTTACCCAAAAAAAAATGTCAACCCAAATTGCCAACTTAGTTGGAAAAAGAGGTTTTTTGTATACACAAATAGAAGTATGGACCTTCCCAAATGCAGTGTCTCCTTCCACAAAAATGCTGAGAAGATGGCTGTTATAACAAGTGCTAATGGAGTGAACATGGCTGTGAAAACAGGTCCTTTCTTCTCTATGGCCCAAACTTGCAACCAGTATGTGATCCCAGAGACAATTATACCCTGCCATATCACTAAACTATCAGTTTTAGTGACATCATGTAATTAAAAAGAAAAGAAAACAGTTAAAAAAAAGATTGATTTAAGTTTATTTTGTCTGACTTATACCAGATCATTTATATATCAATTACAGAGTTTTGATTTCCTCATTGAGGAAATCAATCCATGTGTGTACTTGCATACATATCACCATACATATATAGACGTGCTTGTTGATCTGCGTAAGGCAAAAAATTAAGATCATCTTTCTAATTTAGCTAGTCTTCATGTGGGATTGACTTAATAAATGAATAACCATGTTCATTGAATAGTAAGATATAAGTGGTTTGGGCATGATCATGATTTCAGTAAGTCTAAATTGTCTGAAACTACAAGCATTAAACAAATCGACATAAACATCCAACAAAATCTCTCTTTCTCTCTCTCTCAATATATATATATATATATATATGGTGAAAGCACTGGAGATAGGGGAGTGAGAGTCATGAAGTCCAGCCAAAATTCCTCAATAGATGCAATATGGTCTAGTGTTGGGAAAAGACCGACCCAATAGTTTGGTGTAGGGACAAACAGGTTACCCCAATTAACAAAATGCAGTTAGATCGGAGGATGCTACAAACATTGCAATGCTTGAATGGTTCCATCCATTTGTCAATTACATTCTTACTTGTATACAGAACTACCAACTTAATAGGGTTTGAAGAATCATACACAGTATGCCACAGAAAGAAGGTGAACATCCCATCCAAACTTCCATGAAGATGGGTTTCTCTCAAAAACAATGGCCAAAATAGCTGATTGAATACAGCTAAAACAGCATTGTAGCGCTGTGAGACGTAGTTTAGCTGGATATCTCTTGATAATGGGACCCTGGAAAGAAAACAAGGAAAGAACAACTCAAGGATGAGAACATAATAGAGAGAGAGAGAGAGAGAATAAGAAGAAAAATGAGCACCTGCAAAATAAGCCACAACGACCAAGCTGTATTGGCTGAAAGCATGATAAGAGAGCCTTTTACCCACTCCATCTTGGAACCACACTTTACTACAGATGGGTCTGAAACTTTATTTTCAATTGTTGGATACCAGTTCATGAACTTTATAGTAGGACCCTTAACAAAAGCAAACACCAAAGCCCCTGAAATACATATTATAGAACCCAACACCTTGGCCACTCCATATAAATGTTCTACAGAAATGCTTTCAATCCTGAAATAGTCAAAAAAATATATTAAAAAAGTCTCAGTTACAATATTATAAAAAGATAAGAATGATGTAAATGGTGTCATTTTATTTACCTCAATAAAACAGCCATGGGTGATGGTAGGAATTACGTTAGTGGTGGCTGCGGCGAATGTTGCAGAGGTGTGGTTGAGAGCAACATAGTAGAGATTCAAGCTCAAGCTGATCCTGAAATTTGCATATCTGAATCATTCTTGATGAATTTAATACATCGGAATTGAGATTCTTACTGTTGGTAGCTCATTCTATGTTTGGAAAGGTACCCTGATATCGAACCGTGACCTCGACATCAAGACCCTTCTGTCCAAACCATATATCATCAGATATCTCGACACAATATTTTTATAAACAGATATAACATACCCACATAAAGCAGCCAAGAAAATTCTGCACAGTAATTTGAATGATAGTGGAGGAGCCTTGTCCCTAGACAAGGACACAAGGAGGAAAATATCACAGGTCCATAAGAAGAAGAATAAGTATGGAAGCTTAGAGAGACTGAACATCAAAGTAGTATCAGGTACCTTTCTAGGAAAAAAGCAATTGGAGATAAGGCAAATGAGGCAAAGGCTTGCCTATAAACCACAAACACAAAAGGGTTCATTCCTTTATCAATAGCTGCCTTTGAGAACAATGCCATTCCTGCATACACAAATTGTATGAAGAGCATTGCAAGATAAGGCATATGACTCTCTGTGACCATCCGAAAACCAAATGAACCCTTCATTTTGTATTGACTTTGGCATCCTTTGAGGTTTTGAAAATGGGGAAGCCCTTTAATTTATAAGGATACCATTCACATTTTCTTGTATGCAATTATTATTGACAGTATTGCCTCAAAAGATTACAACCGTGGAATTCATGGAGTCCCGATAATTGCGCAGGTGTGCCTCATGTTCACGAAGTAATGGAGGACCACCTGACCCAAGCATTTCTATATCAGGAATAGCTTTTGGGTGACAATAACGCCTTCTAGTGATATTGGATTACCAATATGGAAAGTACATAGTATTTTTTAGACTAAAATAAAGAGCATTAAGATCCACTTCAATTTGTTGAGTGACCCTGAAATATTCCATAACGGGTTTCCTTCTAATGAATCATGGAGATCTAGCCCAGGCAGATTCAAATTAAATTTAGATGGAAGCAGTTTGGGTAATCCAGGTAATGGTGGTGGGGGAGGTGTTTTAAGAGATAGTACGGGTAAGATGGTGTTTGCTTTCTCTAAATCTTTTGGTTATTGCTCCAATAATGAAGCTGAATTGAGGGTGGTATTGGAGAGTTTGATATTATGTAAGCAGATGCAGTGCTTAACAGTTGACATTGAATGTGACTCCTTAGTAGTTGTAAATTGGGTTTTATCTAAAAGGTGTACAGTTTGGTATCTTTGGGATTTTTGGGAGAAATTGTTGATTCTTTTAGAGGAGTTTGATTTCACTATTCATCATTGCTTCAGAGAAGCGAATACTGTTGCGGATTGTTTGGCAAAAAATGGTGCTAAGGGGGAAAATAAGATGTTCCGAGTGGATGGACAGTTACCCAAGGACATAAGAGGCTTGTATAGATTGGACAAATTGGGAATGGCTTATTTGCGGGAAGTTGTATAGGTGCTGGTTTATTTTTGTTGGGGTTGAGAATAGGGATGGTTTGGTTAATGTTTATTTATTGGGGTTTGGCGGTTACATGGTTTTCCTCCGCCATAAGTGAGGCTAATAAATGGATTAATTACAATTGAAAAAAAAAAAGACCCTGTCCTCAAACTTCAGTACTACAGAGAACCACTAAGGAGGTTGAGTGGGTATGCACTATCATAAATATGAGCTCAGCTTGCAATAGAAGAGCATATCCCTCCATTACAGATAAATTTACAGAGGTGCTTACAAATATCAGGTGGTCATTATCCCTTATCTTACATTGTTGGGCCATATGTAGGAGATATTGTAGACTTGCCTTTGAAACTGGAACCCAAGGACTTTGGAGTTACAACTTTAAGTTTCAAAAGCTTGTGTTTCTTTTATTTCAGACCTTGGCTCCAAAGAGATGCTTCCCTTCTCTAGCCATTGAAAGCAGTGTCTCTAAAAGGGTCCTCATAATAGAAGTCCATAGAGGACATAGTGAAACTCATGTGAGTTGTCACCACATTTGGCTAACCAGGCAAACGCTATTGTAACATAACATAGTGCGCTGCAGTACTGCCATTGAAATATTTGAGTGTCGCATGGGTAGCTCGGCGTTCACCACAATAAGCACGAAGCTTGAAGTAATTTTTACACATTAAACATGGTGTACATGCAAGAAATCACACTTTTAGTGGCAAAAAAAAAATGTTGTTAAAAGTGAAAAAACTGTCACTAAAAGGTTTTAGCAGTGGAAAACTTGTCCGTCGCTAATGCCATTGTCTCTAAAGGTTATAGCGAAAAAAGCACAAATCCATCGGTAAATTTTTTTTCGATCAAACCACCACAAACTACTAGCCTAGTACCCTTAAAGACTAAACATGCTATGTCACCAGGAAATCAACTACAATTCCTTATACTCCCCGACAGTTTAGTATATATAACAGGAATGGTAGACGCTCTTAGATCGTTATCAAAAAGATAGCTGATTGATCAGTGACTCCATGGGTGAACCGAAGGGACTCAGCAACCTTGCTTTCAGTTCTGAGCTAAAAGTCTCTCATTGTTAACCCTCTATACTCCAGCCTTAAATCAATTATATGCTATTAACTAAATTGAAATTCAGGAAATCAATTTGTTAGTGTTCAACACCAGTTGCTACGAACAATTTGACTATCAAAAACTTGTACTTGACTCTTAGATCAGATGAATGGTGCAGCATTTCCATCCCATGTCAATTAACATGTAATGACTATGATGGGCCAGAAAACGATAACCGAAAGACAAGACAAGACAAAGAAAAGGGAAACAAGATGCAATCAAGAACACATAAAATTTACTTGGTTTGGCTAATGATGCCTATGTCTACGGATCCACACCACTTCACTATGCTGAAAGGCAAAAGCAAAGAAATCAATTAAAGAGTTCTCTCTCTCTCTCTCTCTCTTGAAAATACCTCTCTTGGTGATTATAATGAATATAGAAGCCTAATCCCAAAGTATCTTATATACTAGGGTGAAACATGGCTAAAAACGAAGTTTCAAAACTGACCTCGCGATAGCTGTTCAAACAGCCTTAGTCTCCATTCGAATGGGTTGGCTACAGGTCGAGAATAGTGATCGCAAACTATTGGGTGTTTGAACACCTTCCAGGCCCGTTTGGACGCCTTCCAGGCCCGTTCGAAAGCCCCACCCAAGAATCTATCTCCATCACATAGAAATGTCCCACTTAGAGACTAAACTCCAAGAGCTTCGCAGAACTTGTTTCATCTATAATGCTACTCCTCCACAGAAAGTTGGTTCAAATCTCCACCTTGTCTTCAACCTTAAAGACCAACATAAACTAAATATGGCTTTAGTTTTTTTGTAGTAATCGCCTTGGTCAATCTGCAGGATTTAGGCTTCTATGGATCTTCTCCAGAAATATCAATCCTTCCTCCAAAAGCGATAAGATGAAATGGTATCAAATGTCAATGTACTTGGTCCTCGCATGAAAGGCTGAGTTCTTTGCAAGGTGAATTGCACTTAACTATCATTGTGCAATTTGGAATGCTCTTGCTTCAAGCCCAAATCATTCAAGAAACTTTGAAGCTATATCATCTTTGTGCAAGCTTCCATTGTAGCAACATACTCTACTTCTGTCATCGAAAGGGAGATTCTCTTCTGCAACCTTGAGACCCAACTGACTACTCCACTACCCAAGGTAAATACATACCCTCATGTGTTTCTCTTCCTGCCATCTATATCCCTTGTCATATCAAAATCAATAAATCCTTGTAGGCTTATTTTAGATCCTCCATAATATAGAGCTATTTTTGTAGTACCTTTCAAGAACCGTAGAATCCATTTCATGGATGTCCAATATTTCTTTTCTAGCTCATGAACCTGCTGACAACTCTCACTGCTTGATTGCGGACCATTACGTACATCAAGCTACCAACTGTTGATGCATATGCTATCTTGGACATGTACTATCACTCTTCTCAGGTTTTGGCGCCCTCTTTTATTGAAATTTTAAAATGAGTGCTAACTTTCTTAGCACCTTACATGTTGAATCCCTTCAAGATCTTGGACACATAGTATACCCAAGATAACTTCAACCTCCTGTTAGGTATATCTCTGTTGATTTGCATGCCAAGTATCTGCTACAATGGACCCAAGTCCTTCATATTAAATTCCTCTAAAATTTGTTTCTTTAGGTTTGAAATCTCATCTATGCTTGATCCTGCAACAAGCATATCATCAACATATAATCGAATGATTATATATGATGACTCAAATTTCTTGAAGTAGCAACAGTTGTCAGAATGACATCTTCTATATCCATTGCTATTCATGAAAGTATGAAATCTGATATACCACAATTTAGGAGCATGTTTCAAGCCGTATAAACTCTTCTTGAATTTACATATCAAACTCTGATTTTCAACTTCAGCATATTCTTGTGGCTACTACATGTAGATTTATTCTTCTAGGTTACCATGAAGAAAAGTCATTTTTACATCTAACTAGTGAGAAAATTATAGTAAAGTCAATCTCTATCTTTTGCTAAAAACCTTTCACAACCAGCCTCGCCTTATACCTTTTGGAACCGTCATGTTCTTCCTCTAATCTATAAACCCACTTGTTATGCAAAACCTTCTTTCTTTCAGGTAGCTTGTCGCGACCCAAAACTTACCCTAGGAGTTAGAGTGAATCTTGGACGACTTATCATGACTTACATGGCTTGCTTGACAAACCAACCTGTAAAAATACCTGGAGCATATACAAAGAGGATATAATAGCGGAAACATAACTACAAAGCACAGCGAAAGTCTAACCAAAAACCCCTATGTATAAACATGATCCAAGTTTGTACCAAATGAACCCACAAAAGAAAGTGCGGATAGGCCTACCAAAATACATAAATATAACTCTCAAGCTCACCCACTATCTCACTTAGAATCTACCACCTAATAACCTTCTACATGAGGCTCCTCCACTGGTTCCTCAACATACTCCTCCTCCACCCAAGGGCTCGGAGCACAGACATCAAAAGGAGTAGCCGCCCCACTATCACCTGCCGACATAAGACGTACGGCTGAGCATGGAATACTCAGCGGGTACCAAATACTAACCAACAGCCATAACATAATAATAGCAATATAAGACAGCAAACAATTTATATCATAACAGGAAAGCAAATAGTTTATAGTTCATGCTCGCATCACGTCAAAACCAAGAAAACTCTTGAAAACGTCATGTGCTTATCTTAACTTGTAAATATTCCTTTCGTGCTTGAAAACTTGTCTTGTCACGTTTTGTCATATTGTCTTGTGTGTCATGCTTGTATTATGAGTGTCATGCTTGTATCATGCGTGTCATGTGTGTCATGCTTGTCATGTCATGTATCATGCTTGCTTGCTTGGAAAATAAACATGTTCTTGCTACTTGTGAGGGAGGGGAGACCCCTCTTTAACGAAATGCATTGAATGTAACATGCATGCTTGGGGCGTTCTTGTTCGTGTCAAAAGCGAGGCCAAACATATCGTAAGATATGCCCTACCTCTATTTACCAACCCTTTCGTTTGGCCTTTTCCTGGTATTCGTGAATCGGGAATAAAACCTTAAAAACAAAACACGATGTTTAATGCTTGAAATCCTACTCGTGGACTACATGCCGTGCTCGTGGTTCTGTGTACAATTAAGGATAATAATGGCATATAAAGCATTTGCATTGATAATTAATATAACAAATAGACAAGCATTTAATCTATCAACATTCCATTCTAGAAGTTAAGGAAGTTCACGCATGCATTTTCTAAGAACAATTCATCATTCTCTTCATTGTGGCATTTCATCAAACACTTGGTATGTGCATTATTCTTAATACCTAAATCTTAAATTTCTAGGTGGTTTGATGTTCAAGACATACATGTGTGTTTGTTATTGGTACAATGCCCTCCCCATTTCATTCATTTCAACAACCACAAGGCATCCAATCGCCCATTCACATCCACACAAACATCCATCTTCATCCATTCATCCCAACACCTTATCTTGCTTAGAACTTGGGGAAAAACCAAAAATATAAGGAGAGTATGAACTAGAAGGGTAGTATAGGGTACCGACCTTGATTTGGGTTGAAGAACACCCTTGATGTGGATTTCCAACTGGAGGAAGAATCCCTCTTTGGGTTTGAGGAACTCTAGTTGTTTGAGGAAGGTCCTTTGCTTGAAAATCTTCAAGATGAGCTTCCCTTGATCTCTAAATCCAAGCTACCTTGGAGGATTTCCCCAAAATCCTCTTCTCCTTTCTCTTCCCTCTTTCTCCCCTCTAGGTTAGAAATACCTTAAATGAGGATCCCTAACAATACAAGGGTTTAAGACCCTCAAATCCGGCTTCAGTTACCGCATACGATCGATCGCAAGTCCTTGTGATTGATCGCATATGGAAGCGATCTATCGCACATGAACCCGAACACATTGGTCTGATTTCCCCCTACATGCGATCGATCGCACATACTTGCGATCGATCGTAGATCCTTGCGATCTATCACACCTGGGGATCCATCTATCGCATTCTCCTGCATGCGATCGATCGCACCTGACTTGCGATAGATCGCACCCTCCAGATTTTGTTGTTTTCTCCTATTTTTCCACACTTTGTAATTCGGCCATAACTTTTGACTCGTTAGTCCGATTTTGACGATTCAACTTGCGTTGGATTTTTATTTCGGAGGGGAACATTCCTGGTGTGTTAGAATTTCCAATTTCTTCTTTATTTATTTACCAAATTACCCCTAAAGTTGACTGATCCGTAAACGGGTTTCCGTAACTCGGGTTTTCAATAGATCCGACTTAGGAATACTACTTCTTAACACTTAGAGTTCCTTAATTTTTCTCATTTCATAGAAATAGGAGGATTACAAAGGCATAATGCCTTGGCACGGTTTCCAATACATGGTAAAAAGTTCTGGGGCTCTACATAGCTTAACCAGATCCCATGTATGGTTTGATAAAAGAGAATCCATCTCATCATCCATTGAAAGCTCTCACTTATCCCTGGTTTCTTCCTAAAAAGCTTCCTGATAGCTTTTGGGTTCATCATTATCTGTCAACACTAGATGATGTAGAGAAGGTGCATAATGAGTAGGCCTAATCGTTCTAGATGATCTCCTCTCAAGTATTGGAGTATGCGGTTCTGTCAATACATTTTCATCTTGAGATTTTAGAATATCACCGGTTGATATCTTCTTAAGCTCTATAAACTCATAATTCTCCTTTTGAATTTTCTTCCCATCCTCATCCTTGTGCATTACATTTTCATTGAATATGACATCCTTACTCCTGATTATTTTCTGATTTTCTGCATCCCAAAATCTATAACTCATTCACTCCATATCCAATGAATGTGCACTTTCTAGACTTAGGATATAATTAACTTGGGCCTATTCTCAGAATCTGTATGGACATAAGAGATACATCCAAACATTTTGAGATGAGATAGGTTTACCTCTTTTCTAGTCTATGGCAATCCACAATTCAACACAACTGATGGCCCTCTGTTTATCAAGTAGAGTAATGCAGTGCTCATAACATCCACTCCAAATTGTTTAGGCAACCCTACATGGATCCCCATGATCCTAGCACGCTCCATGATGGTTATGTTCATGTGTTATGCTACACAATTCTATTATGGCATTCTTGGAATCATTTTCTATCTTTTGATTCCATTCATTGAGCAATACTCTTCAAACTCATCTGAGCAGTATGCTCCTCCATTGTCTGATCTCAGAAATTTTAGTTTTAGACCTACTTCAGTCTCTACCAAAGCTCTCCATTTCTTGAACACATTGAATACATATTTCAAAAAATACACCCATAATTTTCTAGTTGTATTATTGATGAAACTCACTAAGTAAATTGAACCTCCTAAAGAATATACCTTGATGAGTCCCCATACATCAGTACATACCAGTTTTAGCCTCTCGGCTTTTGGAGTCCTTCTGCCCTTTTAGAAGTTTACTTTCTTCTCTTCTCATAAATGCAATCTTCACAGAAATCCAAATCTACTGATTTTAATCGTAACAGTTTCTCCTTAGAATGTATGAACTTCATTCTTTTCTCACTCATATGTCTAAGTCTACAATGTCATTTACTCGTATTCAAACTTGCAGATGCAACTGCAATTGAGTTGTTAGTGTCAGATGTTAGGTCAAGAGTGTCTTCTTTCTTACCATGGGCTCTTACATCCCATAGATTCACTTGTTATTTTTCATGAGTCATTCCTAAAGATTGTTAGAAGCCCTAGTTCAGCATGCTGTGCCACTTAAATTAAATTTCTTTCTAGTGTAAGAACTTGCCTCTCATCTCTCAATTTCAAAGCTGTCTCATTTGATAGATTTACCTAAGCTTCACCCTTTCTAATAATACTACAAGGTTCATTATCACCCAAGTAGACCTTTCCAAAGTTTCCTTTTACATAGTTATGAAGAGTATCATTGTGAGGTTTAGTATGAAAAATGCACCAAAATCTACTGCCCAAGATTCTCCTCGTACATCATAGGAAAGAATCATGGCATCATCTTTCTCATTTGAAATATTTGTCTGGTCTTTTCCTCCTTAATTATTACTCTATGTCGGTTTCTTTATAGAAGTGCAATCCCTCCTAAAGTTCCCTATCTTGCCACATTTCCAACAACTTATCTACTTTCCTATTTAGATTTTCCTCTTCTGGACTTAGATCTGCCATTATTTCTCTTTCCCTCTTTATGACCGCTCCTATTTTCAACACTGACGGCATTCCTTGTTGTTTCACCTGAGAATATTCCATGAGTTTCATCGTTTAGAATAACCCCCACAACATCATCATATTTCAGTGTATTTATTCATGAAGACTGACTTACTGCCATTACCAAAGCATTCCAGCTTTTAAGCAATGAACATAAAATTGCCAAAGCCCAAACTTCATCATCAAAATTGATATCCACCGATCTTAATTAGCTAGTGACTGTGTTGAAATCGTTTAGATGTTCTTCCACAGACCCACCTTCAACCATCTTCATATTAAATAATCTCTTCATCAGAAAAAATTTATTTGAAGTAGAGGGTTTGTCATACATACTTGTTAGGGCTTTCATTAGACGTCCTTCCGTAGTATTCTATTTTAGATGTTGAAGGCAATAGATGCAGCAAATGAGAGTCGTATCGTGCCCAAGGATTTCCTATCTAATACATCCCACTCATCATCTAACATTTTCTCAAGTTTCTTCAATTTTCCTACAAGAGGAAGAAAGATAGAGATCCTTCTGATAAAGGTAATCTTCTATTCACATCTTCTACAATTCAAAGTTTGAACCATTGAACTTATCGATTCTCACATTTCATTCTTTCGTCATCGCTCCCACTCGAACCTAGATGCTTTGATACAAGTTGTTGGGAATCACGCAACCCACAAAATGATAACCGAAAGACAAGAATAGAGAAAACAGAAATGAGAACCCTGAAACTTTTTGTGTATGCCTTGGAATGCGTGTTAAGGCATGGTGCCTTTGTAATCTCCAATTTCCATGAAATGAGAAGTTTTAAAGAACTTAAGTGTTAAGAAGTGGGATTACTAAGTCGGATATGTTAGAAATCCGGTTTGCTGAACTCCATTTGCGGATTAGTCAACTTTGGGGACAATTTTGTCCATAAATAAAGAAGAAATTGGAAATTCTACAATGCCAGGAATGTTCCTTTTTGAATGATGAATCCAACACAAGTTGAATCGTCAAAATCAGTCAACCGAGTCAAAAATTATGGCCAAAACACCGAAGTAGGAAAAATGAGAAAAATCAGCAAAATGGGCAGAAATCAGATCAACCGGTCGACCACTCCAAGGATCGATCGACCGGTAGCCTACTGCTCAACCGCTAGCATGACCGATCGACCGCTCGCTTACCGGTCGACCGCTCTAGCCATCGATCGACCGCTATCGCACTAATTTTGTATGGGGTTATTTTCTAGAGACGGTCTTTTGGACCGATCGACCGCTCCCCATGACCGGTCGACCGCTCCTCTACGAATTTGCTTGGTTTGATCTTTTTAAGTAGATCATTAAGGGTATGATGGTCTTTGACCATCCCCTTTGCTATATTAACCCAAGTTCGTGGGTTGAGGGTTTCATAAACCCTCAAGCTTGCAATTTAAGAGAGAGTGAGAAGAGGAGAAGGTTTTCTAACCTAGGGTTTGCATTTGAGAAGAAATCAAAGGGGTTGAAGACCCTAGATCATCTCAAGCTTGGATTGCTTCAAGTTAACGGGTCAAGCACTTGAGGAGCTCGTTCTCCAAAGCTAGGGCAGCGTTCAACCTCGGCTCTTGCAAGGGTTCTCTTCCTCTTTTCAAGGTCGGTACCTTTTGCTACCCTCCTAGTCATGGTTTTCTCTTTTCCCTCCTTATTCCCTGTTTTTCCTCATCTATACCTATGCTATGAGTTGGTATGTGCAAATGGAGATGGATGTTGGGCGAAGGATGCCAAGTGAATGTGATGTGATGAATGAAATGGGGAGGGTATTGTGCCAATAATAAACACACATGGATGTTGTGAATATAAACCCACCTAGAAAAGCAAAGTGCAAGACTTAACAAAAAAAATGAACACACCACTTGTTTGATGAAATGCCAAGGTGAAGAAAATGAGTTGTAAATCAAGACATGTATGCTCATATGCTTATGGAATTGCTAGGGCTTATGATAGTGTGATTACTTGTTTTTCTTAAATCGCATGACTTGCTCAATTAATGATGTTCTATGTATTGTTGAAATCCTCAAATGTCATATTTAATTTCAAATGAAAGTATGCACACGATTCCACAAGCACTACATGCATGACATGGTTTACCGGCGTTTTCATGATTAAGGTTTAGAGGTGGGACATATCCTACGATATGTTTTACCTCGCTTTTGACAAGAGGACAAGAACAAGCATAGCGTAGGAGGGATTTTACACTTCCCTCCCTTCCATGAGGGGTCTCCCCTCACTCACAAGTACATATCATGAAAGAAGGGTCTCCCTTCCCTCTCAAGTGCATCTCATTAAAGAAGGGTCTCCCTTTCCTCTCAAGTGCCTCTCACAAGCGCATCTCACAAGTACATGAGCATGTTTAAATTCCAAGCAAGCACGCATGACATGGCATGCTTGACAAGATCAAGCAAGATAAACATGACAAGTTCTCAAGCACGCAACGAGTATTTTAAGTCAAGTTAAGTGCACGATGATTTCAAGAGATTTATCGGCTTTTATGTGATGCAAGCATGAATATAAACTGCTTTACTTCCTTGTTATTATATGAATTATTTCATGCATTATAATATGAATTTTTTCTGCTTTATATATTGCTATTGTCATGCTATGACTATTGGTTAGTATTTGGTACCCGCTAAGTATTCCATGCTCAGCCGTACTTCTCATGTCGACAGGTGATAGTGGAGCGGTTGCTCCTTATGATATCTGCATTCCGGGCCCTTGGGTAGAAGATGAGTACGTTGAGGAACCTATGGAGGAACCTCCAGTTGAGGGCTACTACTAGGTGGTAGATTCTAGGTGATCTGTGGGTGTGACCTTGAGAGATTATATGTATGTATTTTGGCAGGCATGTCCGCACCTTCTTTTAGTTTCCTTTTTGTACAACTTGGATCATGTATATATATACTTGGAGGTTTTTGTCTGGAGTTCCGCTGTGCTTTGTAGTTTATGTTTCCGCTATTACTGTCCTCTATTGTATATGCTCCAGGTATTTTGTAGGTTGGTTGTCAAGCAAGTCATGTAGGTCATGACAAGTCGTCCAAGATTCACTCTAACTCCTAGGGTGGGTTCTGGGTGGCGACATAAGTGGTATCCGTGTCGCGCCCCAAAATACCCCTAGGAGTTAGGATACTTTGGCAACGTGACCTATACTTAAATTCACCTGCGAAGAGTATACAAGGCATGCAAAATAGAGAACTAAAAATTTCTTTAATCACTTAACTGTATTCCAAGCACAAATTGTCTACAATAACTGAATATAAAATAAAACATGTACATGACTCCTTAACTTGAGTCCCAACTCAAGTGATACAATTATCCCCTAGACATAAGAACCCCAAAAATACATGTCTCTCACCCTCAACCCAACCGTAGGGTCACAGGCCAACCCTTAACATCTGGCTAACCATCTGAATACCCTCCTGCTCTCCCTCAGCTACCTTGATCCAAGGGACAAGAGTCCACACCTCTTATAATGTACCTACCGACATAAAAGTACGGCTGAGCATGGAATACTCCGTGAGAACAAGCTACTAGCTAACAATAATAATAACAATAAAATAGCATACATAATACAGTTCATCATTTCATTTCTAAACTCAGAGTGCGGAAGCAATAACAAATAACAAGTATAATCTTAAACATCATATTTAAACTCATACCTAGGTTCATGCTTTAACTAAAACATATTTCGCCTTCCTTGTGATTCTTGTAAATTACACTTTACATTTTATGCTTCTTGTGGGTTCCTTACTTGTCTCGTGAGGTTATTCTTGTTGGCTAGTACCCCGAACTATGAAATGGACTGACATACTAGGTTCTTGTCTGGTTCTTGTCTCGTGAGTGTCATGCGTGTTTTCTTGACGACTTGCTTTTTGAATTTTCTTGTTTACCTGGGAACAGATGATAATGCATGTACCTGGTCTTAGTACATTATCACCCTTTCATATTTCTTGATTCTTGCTTGGAGACAAATACTAGTACCCGTACCTGGTCTTAGTATACTAGTATCCTCCCATACTTGTTGGAAATAGATGTTACTGCCGTACCTGGTCTTAGTACATCAACACCCTTTCATATTACCTTGAAAACATATACTAGTGCCCGTACCTGGTCTTAGTGCACTAGCTGTAGAGCCCCAGACTTTTTCACATTTAATGCATGACACTTTCGTTGCCATTTTGCCTTTAAAGAGGTATAATTAATAAATAAGAAAGAAATTGAAAATTCTGAAACATCAAAAATGTTCGTTTTCGAAGTATGAACCCAACGCAAGTTGAATCGTCAAAATCGGACGAACGAGTCAAAAGTTATGGCCAAAACAGTTTGGACCTGCAAACCACTGATCGCTCGGTACATGGAGCGATCGATCGGTCCAAAACCGATCGCTCGGAGGCTATCGACTGGTCAAGATTTTTGTATGGGGAAATTTTCCAGAGAGTGAAATTTTAACCGATCGATCGGTAGGCAACAGATCGATCGGTCATTAACACCGATCGCTCGGTACTCGCGTTTTTGCAGAAATTTCAGTAAGGGTATTATGGTCTTTTGGTCGGTTTACTCTTACCTTAAGAGTTTAACCCGAGCCTTTAGGGCTTCATTTCGACACTTAGAGATATTGGGAGATAAGGAGAGAGGAGAGGGCGATTCCTAAACCCAGGGTTTCCATTTTGGAGAGAAATCAAGGGGTTTGTGAACCCACACTCAACTCAAGCCCATTTTTCTTCAAGATCAAGGCACAAACTCGTGAGGAGCATCTCCTCAAGCTAGGGCAGCAACTCACGGTCGTTTTTGGAAGGGGATTTCTTCCTCACTTGATCAAGGTCGGTACTTCTTACTACCCTCCCAGTTATAGCTTCCATTTTTCCTTTGTTTCTCCTTGTTTTCCTTCACTTATATATGTGTTATGAGATTGGTGGTATGAATGGTGAATGGAGATGGATGTTGGCGAATGGATGCCGTGTGGATGATGTGATGAACGAATGGGAAAGGGCGTTGTACTAATAATGAACATACAAGTGTGATGTGAGCATAACCCACCTAGAAAAGCATGATCTAGGTTTAAGTGAATAATGAACACACCCCATGTTCGATGAAATGCCAAGGTGAACAAAATAAATCATAAATTAAGGGAACCCATGCTTAATTGCTCTTGAAATTTGTTAGGGTTCATGATAGTGTGTTTCTTACATTTCTTAAAATGTGTAGATTATTACTCACTTAAATTGTTATATGCTATGCTTTGTGAATTACCCCAAATTGCCATATTTAATTCCAAATGCAAGTATGCACACGATCTCACGAGCACGCATGAAATGACGTGATTTACCGATGTTTTAAGTATGGGACGTAGAGGTGGGGCATATCCTAAGATATGTTTCACTTCGCTTTTGACAAGGGCAAGAAAATCATGCATTGCATAGGGAAAGGTCTCCCGTCCCCTCGCATGACATAACATAGCATGGCATGACACGCAGAGCATAGCATCACATGACACGCATAAATCTGCATGGCATGACACGCATAGCTTAGCATCACATGACACGCATAACTCTGCGTGGCATGACACGCATGGATGCTAGTTGCGACGGGCTATGAACAACAACTAGGCATTCACATTTCTGAATGGATGCTAGTTGCGACGGGCTATGAACGGCAACCAGGCATACCCATCTGCATATAGGGTACTAGTTGCGACGGGCTATGAACAGCGACTAGGCATATCATTCAGTGTACAGGGTACTAGTTGCGACGGGCTATGAACGGCAACTAGGCATGTGAACATGTTTAAATTATGAACAAGCAAGCATGATACTCGCATGACACGCATGACATGACATGGCACGCATGACAAGCATGACACGGTTAACAAGTTCCCAATCACGCAAAGGGTATTTCAAGTAAAGTCAAGTGCACGATGTTTTCAAGGGTTTTATCAGTTTTTCTGAATGCAAGCATGAATATAAATTGCTTTACTTCCTTGTATGATATAAATTTTTTCTGTTCTATATATGCAATTTGTTTCCTACTTTATGTATGCTATCTGTGTACTATGACTGTTGGTTAGTATTTAGTACCCGCTGAGTATTCCATGCTCAGCCGTACTTCTTATGTCGGCAGGTTCTGAGGGAGCTGCTGCTCCATTTGATGTTTGTGCTCCTGGTTCATGGTTGGAGGAGGAGTACGTCGAAGAGCCTTTGGAGGAACCTCCCATAGAGGGTTATCAGTAGGTGGTGTTAGATTCTGAGTGGATTAGCTGTGGGTGAGCATGAGTGATTATATCCATGTATTTTGGCGGGCATGTCCGAACTTTCTTTGTTTTGATTTCTTTGTATTAAAACTTGGACCATGTGTATATACTTCGAGGTTTGTTAGACTTCCGTTGTGTCTTATAGTTATGCTTCTGCTGTTATCCTCTATTGTATATTCTCTGTGGGTGTTTTGCAAGTGGTTTGTCAAGCAAGTCGTGTAAGTCATGATTAGTCGTCCAAGATTCACTCTAACTCCTAGGGTGGGTTTTGGGTCGCGACAGAAGTGGTATCAAAGCTTAGGCTTTAGGTCTTTAGGGTCACTTAGAATCTCATACCACAGTTTGACAAGAGCATATGTTAGGAAACAAGTTAGGAAGGAAGTAAGTCGGGAGCGAGTCTGGTTCCAAGTGTAAGACTAAACTTTAGTCTTAGTCTAAAATGGTTGCTTTAACCAAGTACGGTTCCTAGGTACGCTAGAACACTAAAGTATAAGTATAATGTGATGAATACTCTGATGACTTGATGTGATGTATATTAGTATTATACAACTAATACAAATTGAATTATTGTGAAATGGCATTGAAATAAACTGTGGTTTCAAGTTAGACTCATGTGGTGTTATTATTCTCAGGACTTTAGTCATGAGACGGAACACACGGGGTCGTGGGCCACATACCAGAGCTTCCTCTTCTTCACGGGATGAGGATGAGCAGCCGGACCTCTCTCAGGTTTTAGGCTCTATTGCTGAGACACTCGCCATCCTGGCGGCTCGGCAAACTATACCGGCATCAGCGGCACCTACTCCACCACCCGGAGCTCCAGTACATCGTACAGCTGGAGTTGAGGCATTCAGGAGATTGAGGCCTCCATCCTTCCATGGGAGTGTGGACCCTCTTACTGCGGAGGCTTGGATCCTCCAGGTGGAGAAAATATTCGCAGTTCTCTCTCCTACAGAAGAAGAGAAAGTAGCGTGGGCAGTTTTCATGCTAGAGGGTGAAGCCCACCATTGGTGGTTGTCCGCATTGAGGACGCGAGATTTGACCATGCAGGGTCAACCTTGGACTTGGGAGGAGTTCAAAGATACTTTTTACAATAAGTATTTTCCGATCGATGCACGGGAAAAGAAAGAGAGAGAATTCATCAACCTTGAGCAAGGTTCGATGTCTGTGGCCGCTTATGAGGCCAAGTTCTCAGAATTGTCGAGATTTGCGCCTCATATGGTTGCTACAGAGGCAATGAAGGCGAGAAGATTTGAGCAAGGGCTCAAGGATGTTATTATGGAGAAGGTTTCCGTTTTCAGGCATGCTACCTACCCTGAAGTGGTAGACAAGGCCTTATTGGTCGAGGCCAATTCTGAAGCGGTGTCTAAGAAGAGAGAGTTGGCGAGAGGCCAAGCCAGTAGTTCAGCACCTCCAGAGAGGCGGGCTCGTACCGGCCCTTATCAGTATACATGGCCAGCACCACCGATGAGGCCGACTTATGCGGCCCCAGCACCACGACAGTACGTGCCACAGGCACCTCGACCTCAGGCTCTCCCGGCCCCATGGCCAGTTGCACCTCAGGTGGCGAGATATGCTCCACCTCAGGCCCCTCCTACCCGCACACACGAGGCCTGCCCTTCATGCGGCCGAAGGCACCCAGCAGGGGATTGCCTAAGAGCATCGGGTGGATGTTTTCACTGTGGTCGCCAGGGCCACGTGATCAGGGATTGCCCTACCCGGCATTTACCAGGCTAGTCTCAGGGGATTAGGCCACCAGCACGCCCAGCAGGATCATATCAGGCGTCATCTCAGACTACCCGGTCTACACCTCAGTCTCGCCAGGTGAACCAGGGGCGTGTATGTAGAGCCCCGAAATTTCATTTCACTAAGAATGAATAGTGTGTGAATAGTGCCCAAGTGTGGTTTTGTACACTTATGGGTCTTATGTTACTATATGTGTTTGGAATTATGGCGTATATGTTTCAATGGGTCTATATGTCCTTAGGGAATGTGTTGAAAGCATAAAAGAGTGTTGGGAGTGCATTGGGGAAGATTCGAGTGGTGTAAACAAGGTTTTTCAGCAAAACAGGGGTCGACCGATCGCTCGGTCATTACCTGCGATCGATCGGTCAACTACCGATCGCTCGATAGCTGTCGCACGGTTAACTTTTTTGTATGGGGAAAAATTTCAGAGAGTGTGTTTTTGACCGATCTCTCGGTCATAACACCGATCGACCGGTAAGCCACCGATCGCTCGGTCCATACCACCGATCGATCGGTCATACGTAGTTTTTCTTCATTAAGGGTGTTTAAGACTTTAACCATCACCCTTTGCCTATAAATAGGTTGAGTTCGTGCCTTAGGGTTTCAGAAACCCTCGGTGCCCTATCTTAGGAGATTTTGAGAGAGAGAAGAAGGAGAGGAACTACTTGTTGATCAAGCTTGTGGAAGATCAAGGTTCTTCCACTTCCCTTGGTGATTCTCAACCAAGAACACAAGGTTATTGCTTGTTCCAGCCATTGGGAGTCAAACTCATTGATTTCTCTAAGGTAGATACACTCTACTACAATCTTGCAATCCTACTAGTTACTAATTATGATTCTTCTTATCTATGCCCTATCTATATGTATTGATTTTATGTATGAAAAGGTGTGATTATATACTTGCATGAAGGTTACTATTATGGTGCACTCTAAGTGTTTGATAAAATACCTCTAAGGGATTCTATGCTTAAATATGATGATTTCTCTTATTAAGTGCATATGCTCGCATGTCTCGCATGAACCGATGGTTTCCATGGATTTCTCCAAGTACAAACAAAGGTTTTTCACGAAAAGACGAATAATGAATGATTCTAAGTAACTCTGTGATTTCTCTAAGATCGTTTCACAAGCTCTAAGGATCATACCATGCTCACAAGGAAACTCTATGATAATGCTCTAAGATCGTCTCACAAGCTCCACGGATCACAATGAAATGCTCTAAGATCTCTAAGGTTATGCTCTATGGAAATGCTCTAAGGTTATGCTCTATGGAAATGCTCTAAGGTTATTGCTCTATGCTCTATGTCTCTACGGATCATAATGACTCTAAGTAACTCCATGAACTCACAAGAACTCATAAGGCTATGATTATCGATTGACTCACACGGTTACGGTTTTTGGTTTCGAATATTATCTCACATATGTTTTCACGGTTTCCATGCTTTAAGGATTTTACGGATTTCATTCTCCATGTCTTGTATGCTCCATGCCTAACCGCTTTATTGTTATTAGTTTGTATACACTGAGTATTCCATGCTCAGTCGATATTTGTTATGATCGGCAGGTGCTCGGGTTCCATTCGATTTGTGTGGCGAAGAACCTTGGGTCGAGGAAGAGTACCGTGACCCGGAGCCTTCCATGGATCACTATCATGACGATGGTGCTTTAGATAGGAGTCGTGACTTCGATTTCTGTTAATCGACCGGCTTAGAACTTGTGTCTTTTGTTATGTGAGTGTGGGGTTTGTCCACTCCACTTTTGGGTTTCTCACACATGTATACTTGTTGGTTCTTACTTGAGCCAAGTTATAGGAGTATTCATTTTGCTTCCGCTATGTTTAGTAATTTATTTTCCGCTGTGCATTGTATTTCGTTTCCGCTATGTATATTCAGGTACTCTGACAGGTTTCCACATGTGCCTTATGTATTATACTAGAGGTATGATACGGCGGTCACGAGTCAAAGTATCCTTAACTCCTAGGGGGTATTTTTGGTCGCGACAGTGTATTTGCTTTGACAGAGGGTGATGCACTCGCATCTGATGATGTGGTGCAAGGTACGCGTTTGGAGTTATTTTATTTATTCGTGATTGTTATGTTATGCTATATTCTTTGTGTACGTACTCGGCATGTTCTATATGTATATATACCTACACGTATACGCTGTTGATGCATGGATTAACTCCGCTAGCTAAAATTTCAGGAACCCTACTAGTCAATGAGTATTTGGCTCGAGTGTTGATTGATACCGGGTCTACTCATTCGTTTGTCTCGCCGAGTTTTTCAGAAGGCTTTTCTGAGGAGCCTAGACAGCTAAAACCGGAGTTAGCCATTTCGACTCCCCTCGGCAAAACAGTATTGGCAGATAAAGTGTATAGAAATAGTGTGGTCCAAGTTGGAAGCCACGAGTTGGCGGTTGATCTCATCGTCCTTGGATTCCAGGACTTTGATGTTATATTGGGAATGGATTGGTTAGCAGCGCATCATGGGCATGTAGCTTGCTTTGAGAAGATGGTACTCTTCAAGCCGGTAGAAGGAAAACCATTTCACTTTCGGGGGTTGAAAGGTAGAGATCTCGCTCGTTTTGCGCCGTTGAGCTTAGCTAACCCCAATGCAAAGGACTCATCGACAATTCCAGTTGTGAGTGAATTCCTGGATGTGTTTCCAGAGGAGTTGCCAGGATTACCTCCAGACAGGGAGATTGAGTTTGTGATCGAACTTGCACCAGGCACAGCTCCCATCTTTCGGGCTCCGTATAGAATGGCCCCGGTTGAACTTAAGGAGTTGAAGACTCAATTGGAGGAATTACAAGGCCTTGGTTTCATTCGACCAAGTGTCTCACCGTGGGGTGCCCCGGTGTTGTTTGTTAGGAAGAAAGATGGTTCGATGCGGATGTGCGTCGATTACCGGCAATTGAACAAGGTCACTATAAAGAATAGGTATCCATTGCCTAGAATTGATGATTTGTTCGATCAGTTGAAGGGAGCGAGATTTTTCTCAAAGATAGATCTTCGATCGGGTTATCACCAGTTGAAGATTAAGGCGGAAGATGTTCCCAAAACTGCTTTCAGGACTCGGTATGGACACTACGAGTTCTTGGTGATGCCTTTTGGACTCACGAACGCGCCGACAGCCTTTATGGATTTGATGAACCGGGTGTTCCGGCCATGTCTTGATAGGTGCGTGATTGTATTTGTTGATGACATTTTGGTCTATTCCCAGACACGGGAAGATCACACGCGCGACCTACACCTTGCTTTAGAAATGCTAAGAGAGCACAAGCTATACGCCAAACTTAGCAAGTGTGAGTTTTGGTTGGAAGAGGTGGCATTCCTAGGCCACGTTGTTTCTGCAGAAGGTATCTCGGTAGATCCGAAGAAGATCAAAGCAGTTATGAGTTGGGCGAGGCCCAAGAGTGTTACTGAGATACGCAGCTTTCTTGGGTTGGCAGGCTACTACAGGAGATTCGTAGAGGGTTTCTCTAGCCTTACAGCACCGCTTACTCACCTGACAAGGAAGAATGCGAAGTTTGTCTGGAGCGACAAGTGTGAGATCAGTTTCACAGAACTAAAAAAGAGGCTTACTACAGCCCCTGTTCTTACTGTGTCATCTGGACCTTATGGGTATGAGGTGTATAGTGATGCCTCACACGTTGGACTTGGGTGTGTACTCATGCAGCACAAGAAAGTCATTGCCTATGCATCAAGGCAATTGAAGGAGCATGAGAAGAATTATCCCACGCACGACTTGGAGCTTGCGGCGGTTGTGTTTGCACTTAAGATTTGGCGTCATTACCTTTATGGGGTGGAGTTCTATGTGTTTACCGATCACAAGAGTCTCAAGTATCTCTTTTCCCAAAAGGAGCTGAATCTAAGGCAACGGCGTTGGATGGAATTTTTGAAAGACTATGATTGTACCATTCAATACCACCCGGGTAAAGCAAATATAGTGGCTGATGCTTTGAGTAGAAGACCTCCGGGGTTATTAGCACACATGTTGGTGCAAGAATGGAAGCTACTTGAAGATTTGGCAAATCTGGACATCAGTGTGAATGACTCTGTCCGTAGTCCTATCTTGGCAAATGTCACGGTTCGGCCATACATTATAGATTTGATCCAAGAATACCAAGCCGCGGATGCTGAACTGTTGGCTTATCGGGACAAGGAAGTTGCCAAGGGCAGTGAAGACTTTTCTCTCACTAGTCGGGGTGCTATCACATTCAAGGGAAGGCTGTGCGTCCCAGCCAATGCAGATCTTCGAAGAGAGATTTTGGATGAAGCACACCTTCGAAGTACACAGTGCATCCAGGGGGTACAAAGATGTACCGGAACCTCAAGAGTCACTTTTGGTGGCGGAATATGAAGAGGGAGGTTGCGGAATATGTAGCACGGTGCTTGGTGTGTCAACAGGTGAAAGCACAACACATGCGGCCCGCAGGTCTATTACATTCCCTTCCGATTCCCGAGTGGAAATGGGAGAACATATCCATGGATTTCATAGTTGGCTTGCCAAAGACGGCAAGGGGCTCAGATGCGATATGGGTAGTAGTGGATCGTTTGACGAAGTCGGCTCACTTCTTGCCTTACCGAACTACTTTCAACTCTAGTCAGTTAGCCGCTTTGTACATCAAGGAAGTGGTGAGGTTGCATGGAGTGCCCGTTAGTATTGTGTCAGATCGGGATCCAAGATTTACATCACGATTCTGGAAAAGCTTCCAGGAGGCTATGGGTTCCCGACTTGATTTCAGCACCGCTTTTCATCCACAGACGGATGGACAAACCGAGAGAGTGAACCAAGTCATTGAAGACATGCTTCGGGCTTGTATGTTGGATTTCAGAGGCAGTTGGGAAGACCACTTGCCTTTGGTTGAATTCGCCTATAATAACAGCTATCAGGCGAGTATCCAAATGGCACCATTTGAGGCCTTGTATGGGCGAAGTTGTAGGTCTCCTCTCTATTGGGATGAGGTAGGAGAAAGGAAAGTACTTGGTCCGGAGTTGATTGAGCAAACTGCAAACTCAGTTAAGATCATTCGGGATCGATTGAAAGCCGCTCACGATCGCCAGAAAAGTTATGCGGACACGTGCCGTAGGGACTTGGAATTTCAAGTAGGGGATCAAGTTTTTGTGAAAGTATCTCCTAGCAAAGGGATCATGAGATTTGGAAAGCGAGGCAAGCTTAGTCCTCGGTATGTTGGGCCTTTTGAGATTATCACGCGAGTTGGTGAGGTTGCTTACAGGGTAGCTCTCCCACCTCACATGGCCGCAGTTCACAACGTTTTCCATGTGTCTATGCTTCGGAAGTACATTGCGGATCCTTCGCATGTCATAGACTTGGAACCGTTGGAGATTCGAGAGGACCTCACCTTGATTGAAAAGCCGGTTCAGATTTTGGATCGAAGAGATCAAGTGCTTCGCAACAAGACAATCCCTTTGGTTTTTGTGCAATGGCAACACCATGCTCGGGAAGAAGCTACATGGGAGCGTGAAGCCGAAGTCAAAGCGAAGTACCCAGAATTATTTGAATGAGTTTTAGCATAAATTTGTATATGACTTGTAATTTTCTTTTTGGTTTGTAATGCAAGTAGCGTCTAAATTTTGAGGACGAAATATTTGTAAGGGGGGGAGGATGTAGAGCCCTGGACTTTTTCACATTTAATGCATGACACTTTCGTTGCCATTTTGCCTTTAAAGAGGTATAATTAGTAAATAAGGAAGAAATTGGAAATTCTGAAACATCAGAAATGTTCGTTTTCGAAGTATGAACCCAACGCAAGTTGAATCGTCAAAATCGGACGAACGAGTCAAAAGTTATGGCCAAAACAGTTTGGACCTGCAGACCACCGATCGCTCGGTACATGGAGCGATCGATCGGTCCAAAACCGATCGCTCGGAGGCTATCGACTGGTCAAGATTTTTGTATGGGGAAATTTTCCAGGAGTGAAATTTTAACCGATCGCTCGGTTATGAAACCGATCTATCGGTAGGCAACCGATCGATCGGTCGGCAACCGATCGATCGGTCATTAACACCGATCCCTCGGTACTCGCGTTTTTGCAGAAATTTCAGTAAGGGTGTTATGGTCTTTTGGTCGGTTTACTCTTACCTTAAGAGTTTAACCCGAGCCTTTAGGGCTTCATTTCGACACTTAGAGAGATTGGGAGATAAGGAGAGAGGAGAGGGCGATTCCTAAACCCAGGGTTTCCATTTTGGAGAGAAATCAAGGGGTTTGTGAACCCACACTCAACTCAAGCCCATTTTTCTTCAAGATCAAGGCACAAACTCGTGAGGAGCATCTCCTCAAGCTAGGGCAGCAACTCACGGTCGTTTTTGGAAGGGGATTTCTTCCTCACTTGATCAAGGTCGATACTTCTTACTACCCTCCCAGTTATAGCTTCCCTTTTTCCTTTGTTTCTCCTTGTTTTCCTTCACTTATATATGTGTTATGAGATTGGTGGTATGAATGGTGAATGGAGATGGATGTTGGCGAATGGATGCCGTGTGGATGATGTGATGAACGAATGGGAAAGGGCGTTGTACTAATAATGAACATACAAGTGTGATGTGAGCATAACCCACCTAGAAAAGCATGATCTAGGTTTAAGTGAATAATGAACACACCCCATGTTTGATGAAATGCCAAGGTGAACAAAATAAATGATAAATTAAGGGAACCCATGCTTAATTTGTAGCATCCCGGACTTTTTCATCCTTAATAAATAGCACCTTCGTAGCTAATTGGCCATTTTTGTAGTCTAATTAATAAATAAGGGAGAAATCGGAAATTCCGAAACGTCAGAAATGTTCGTTTTCGAAAGACGGATCCAACGCAAGTTGAATCGTCGAAATCCGACGAGCGAGTCAAAAGATATGGTCAAAACAGTCCAAACATAACAGAGCACCGATCGCTCGGTCATTACCTGCGATCGATCGGTCAACCACCGATCGCTCGATAGCTGTCGCACGGTTAACTTTTTTGTATCAGGAAAAATTCCAGAGAGCGTGTTTTTGACCGATCTCTCGGTCATAACACCGATCGACCGGAAGCCACCGATCGCTCGGTCCATACCACCGATCGATCGGTCACACGCAGATTTTCTTCATTAAGGGTGTTTAAGACTTTTGCCATCACCCTTTGCCTATAAATAGGCTGAGTTCGTGCCTTAGGGTTTCAGAAACCCTCTGTGCCCTATCTTAGGAGATTTTGAGAGAGAGAAGAAGGAGAGGAACTACTTGTTGATCAAGCTTGTGGAAGATCATGGTTCTTCCACTTCCCTTGGTGATTCTCAACCAAGAACACAAGGTTATTGCTTGTTCCAGCCATTGGGAGTCAAACTCATTGATTTCCCCAAGGTAGATACACTCTACTACAATCTTGCAATCCTACTAGTTACTAATTATGATTCTTCTTATCTATGCCCTATCTTTATGTATTGATTTTATGTATAAAAAGGTGTGATTATATACTTGGATGAAGGTTACTATTATGATGCACTCTAAGTGTTTGATAAAATACCTCTAAGGGATTCTATGCTTAAATGTGATGATTTCTCTTATTAAGTGCATATGCTCGCATGTCTCGCATGAACCGATGGTTTCCATGGATTTCTCCAAGTACAAATAAAGGTTTTTCACGAAAAGACGAATAATGAATGATTCTAAGTAACTCTATGATTTCTCTAAGATCGTTTCACAAGCTCTAAGGATCATACCATGCTCACAAGGAAACTCTATGATAATGCTCTAAGATCGTCTCACAAACTCCACGGATCACAATGAAATGCTCTAAGATCTCTATGGTTATGCTCTATGGAAATGCTCTAAGGTTATTGCTCTATGCTCTATGTCTCTACGGATCATAATGACTCTAAGTAACTCCATGAACTCACAAGAACTCATAAGGTTATGATTATCGATTGATTCACACGGTTACAGTTTTATTATCTCACATACGTTTTCACGGTTTCCATGCTTTAAGGAATTTACGGATTTCATTCTCCATGTCTTGTATGCTCCATGCCTAACCGCTTTATTGTTATTAGTTTGTATACACTGAGTATTCCATGCTCAGTCGATATTGTTATGATCGGCAGGTGCTCGGGTTCTATTCGATTTGTGTGGCGACGAACCTTGGGTCGAGGAAGAGTACCGTGAACCGGAGCCTTCCATGGATCAATATCATGACGATGGTGCTTTAGATAGGAGTCGTGACTTCGATTTCTGTTGATCGACCGGCTTAGAACTTGTGTCTTTTGTTATGTGAGTGTGGGGTTTGTCCACTCCACTTTTGTGTTTCTCACGCATGTACACTTGTTGGTTCTTACTTGAGCCAAGTTATAGGAGTATTCATTTTGCTTCCGCTACGTTTAGTATTTTGTTTTCCGCTGTGCATTGTATTTCATTTCCGCTATGTATATTCAGGTACTCTGACAGGTTTCCACGTGTGCTTAATGTATCATACTGGAGGTATGATACGGCGGTCACGAGTCAAGGTACCCTTAACTCCGAGGGGGTATTTTGGGTCGCGACAGAGTTGGTATCAGAGCTAGTTATGTCTAACGACAGACTTAATTAGGTCACTCAGGCTTGGCCTAAGCGGAAGTAATTCCTATGAGTTGAACTTAGAACTTAGAAGGACTCAGTTGTCTTAGGCTTGTTACCACGACATAACCGGTATCAAGTGAATCCTTAGGTCAGTATAGGATCCGAGATTGATGTGGTCCTATGCGAGGTTCTAGTATAGGCTCTAAAGTATAATTATATGATGATGTATATATACCTCGATGTATACTATGTGCGGTATAGCATTTCATGATTATTGAATTGCTATATGATATGTGAGGTTTGGTATCCAGTTAGACTCATGTTTTGCCAAATTGATCTCAGGATTCGATATCATGAGACGTGGCAATCGGGGTCGAGGTTACCATACTCGGAGGGCCGAGAGTGAAGTTCTGAGAGAAGAGGAACCGTTGTATTTCACGAATGCTATGGACTCCATAGCCGAGACTTTCGCATTGTTGGCAGCAAGGCCTATGCCTACCCCACCGTCCACGCCTGTGCCTACACCGGTGCATCACACCATGGGGCTCGAAGCTTTTAGGAGACTGCGGCCTCCTACATTCTATGGCACTCTGGACCCCATGGTGGCCGAGTGTTGGATTATGCAGCTGGAGAAGACCTTTCGGGCTCTCCGTTGTACCGATGAGCAAAGGGTAGAATGGGCTTCCTTCGTGATGGAAGGTGAAGCCGAACACTGGTGGAGAGCTGCCCAAAGGCAGAGGGATGTTGCTAAGGCAGGTGTGCCCTGGACTTGGGCGGAGTTCTTAGAGACTTTCAGGGAACAGTACTTTCCCAGGTTTATTCGGGAACAAAAGGCGAGAGAGTTTATGCTTTTGGAGCAAGGGTTGATGAGCGTAGCCGAGTATGAGGCTAAGTTCACCGAGTTGTCTAGGTTTGCTCCGCACTTGGTGGCTACTGAAGACCTACAGGTCAGGAAGTTTGAGATGGGCTTGAAGGCTTTCATCCGAGATCGGGTGTCCATTCTCCAGGTAGAGTCTTGGAGAGAGATAGTAGGGAAGGCGAAGATCGCCGAAAAGAATGCGGAAGACTTCATGAGAAGAAGAGACAGTGGCTACGGGAAGAGCATGTCTCGGGGTCAGTCGAGTAGTTCTTCAGAGAAAAGGACTAGGACTGCACCGTACCAGTTCTCCCAGCCGATGTCGGCTCAGAGACCTTCTTTTGCGCCTCAGGCACCGCGTCCTACGGCATCGCAAGCTACGAGGGTTATGCCTCCGGCTTCCTCCGCATCGCAGACATTTGAGGAGTGCGCCGTATGTGGTCGTCGGCATAAGACTGGAGATTGCCGAAGAATGTCAGGTGGATGCTTCCACTGTGGCGAGGTGGGCCATATGATTCGAGATTGCCCGCGCAAGCAGTCACAGTCGGGATCACAGGGAGTTCGGCCTCTAGGCAGGCAGAATTCACTTCAGGGGTCTTCATCTCAGGCCTCTAGAGCCTTGCAGCCTACCCAGCAGCCTCGTCAGGCAAACCAGGGCAGAGTCTTTACCATGACTGATAGAGACGCACAGGCATCTGATGATGTTGTGCAAGGTTCGTTGCTCGTAAATGAATGTTTGGCAAGAGTGTTGATAGACACAGGATCCACTCACTCGTTCGTTTCACCAAGCTTTGCCAAGGGCTTTACGTCCGAGCCAAGCAAGCTACCTAGGGAGTTGTCCATTTCGACTCCATTGGGAAAATCTATTGAGACAGATAAAGTGTATCCGGATAGTGTTGTACAAGTCATGCAGCACGAGTTGCCAGTCGACTTGATCCTTCTGGGAATTCAGGATTGGGATTTCGATATCATCCTAGGTATGGATTGGCTCTCAACTCACCATGGACACGTGGCGTGTTTCGAGAAGGTGGTGCATTTTAAACCCGTGGGGTTAAAGCCGTTTCATTTCAGGGGACTTCAGAGAAGATACATTGCCCGCTTTGCAGCTCTTAGTCTCGAGGGTGTAGAAGTGCGAGACTCCACACCCATTCCAGTGGTATGTGAGTATATGGATGTTTTTCCGGAAACCTTGCCGGGATTGCCTCCCGATCGTGTAATCGAGTTTGCGATTGAGCTAGCTCCAGGCACAGTTCCGATTTCAAGAGCTCCGTATAGGATGGCCCCTATTGAGCTTAAGGAGTTAAAAGAGCAGTTAGAAGAATTGCAAGGCCTTGGTTTTATCCGGCCAAGTGTTTCACCTTGGGGAGCTCCGGTTCTCTTCGTGAAGAAGAAAGATGGATCAATGCGTATGTGCATTGATTACAGGCAATTGAACAAGGTCACGATCAAGAATCGTTATCCATTACCTCGGATAGACGACTTGTTTGACCAATTGAAGGGTGCGCAGTTTTTCTCCAAGATTGACCTTCGATCTGGTTATCATCAGTTGAGGATCAAGAAAGAGGACATTCCGAAGACAGCATTCCGAACTCGATACGGTCATTACGAGTTTTTGGTCATGTCTTTTGGACTGACTAACGCGCCGGCAGCATTCATGGATTTGATGAACCGGGTGTTCAGATCGTCTCTCGATCAATGTGTGATCGTGTTCGTAGATGATATCCTTGTGTATTCACACTCACAGGAGGATCACACGAGAGATCTTCGTCTGGTCTTGCAGACACTTCGAGAGCATAGTTTGTATGCTAAGTTGAGCAAGTGCGAGTTCTGGCTGAACAAGGTGTCTTTTCTTGGACACGTGGTATCTGCTGAAGGTATTTCAGTTGATCCTGCAAAGATTGAAGCGGTGATGAATTGGGAAAGGCCGAAGAGTGTCACCAAGATTCGTAGTTTCCTCGGGTTGGCAGGATATTACCGAAGGTTTGTGGAAGGATTTTCAAGTTTAGCAGCTCCGCTTACCTATCTCACACGGAAGAACACGAGTTTCACTTGGAGTGATAAGTGCGAGGCTAGTTTCTTGGAGTTGAAAAAGAAGCTTACTTCGGCTCCTGTTCTCACAGTTCCATCTGGGAGCGGTGGTTTCGAAGTCTATAGTGATGCTTCACTAGTGGGACTTGGATGTGTTTTGATGCAGCATAAAAAGGTGGTCGCCTATGCTTCCCGTCAGCTGAAGGAGCATGAGCAGAATTACCCCACACATGACTTAGAGCTCGCTGCGGTCATTTTTGCACTGAAACTTTGGCGTCACTACCTCTACGGAGAAGAATTCGTGGTGTTCACAGACCACAAGAGTTTGAAGTATCTTTTCCTCCAGAAGGAGTTGAATATGAGGCAGCGTCGTTGGATGGAGTTCATGAAGGACTACGACTGTTCCATCCAGTACCACCCGGGTAAGGCTAACGTGGTGGCCGATGCTCTTAGCAGAAAACCTTACGGAGTTATGGCTCAATTGAGAGTGCAAGAGTGGAAGTTATTACATGATATGTGTCATTTGGACACTACTCTCAGGCATGTCACGTATGGGCCGATAATGTCCAATGTGGTGGTTAGGCCACAGATCTTGAGCCAGATCAAGGAGTTACAGAATTCAGATGTTGAGTTGCTTGCTTACCGAGACAAGTCGGTGAGTAACGGCAATCAGGAGTTCGCTTTAAATGATGATGGTGCTATCACATTTAAAGGCAGGTTGTGTGTCCCCGCCGACACAGTTTTGAGGGATGAAATTTTGAATGAAGCTCACCGATCAAAGTACACGGTACATCCGGGAGGTACTAAGATGTACCAGAATCTCAAGAAGCACTACTGGTGGAGAAACATGAAGAGGGAAGTCACTGAGTACGTCGCCAAATGTTTGATTTTCCAGCAGGTAAAAGCCGAACATCAAAGGCCGGCAGGTCTTTTGCAGTACCTTCCTATTCCGGAGTGGAAATGGGAGAACATCTCGATGGATTTCATTGTGGGTTTGCCGCGAACGGCGAAGGGCTCCGATGCTATTTGGGTGATTGTGGACAGGTTGACTAAGTCTGCACATTTTATTCCGTACCGAACTACTTTCAATGCAAATCAGTTGGTAGCCCTGTATGTTAAGGAGGTGGTTCGACTGCACGGTGTGCCAGTTTCTATCGTGTCTGATCGAGATCCTCGATTTACTTCCAGGTTTTGGAAAACTTTCCAGGATGCTATGGGTTCTCGTTTAGAATTCAGTACCGCCTTCCATCCTCAGACCGATGGACAAACGGAGAGGGTGAATCAAGTAGTGGAGGATATGCTCCGAGCTTGTATGCTGGATTTTCAGGGTAGTTGGGAGGAACAGTTGCCGTTGGTTGAGTTTGCCTACAACAATAGCTATCAGGCAAGCATCCAAATGGCACCTTTTGAAGCTCTGTATGGTCGGAGTTGTCGATCACCGCTATACTGGGATGAAGTTGGTGAGAGGAAGATTCTTGGTCCTGAGTTGATAGAGCGGACCGCAGAAAGGGTCAAAATTATCCGGGAGCGATTGAAAAGTGCTCAGGATAGGCAGAAGAGCTATGCGGATACACGCCGCAGAGATTTAGAGTTCCGAGTTGGAGATCGGGTCTTTGTGAAGATTTCGCCGAGTCGGGGAATCATGCGATTCGGGAAGAAGGGGAAGCTCAGTCCGAGATATGTGGGTCCATTCGAGATCATTACTCTAGTTGGTGAGGTAGCTTACCGAGTTGCCTTGCCCGCTCACATGGCGGCGATCCACAACGTATTTCACGTCTCCGTGCTTCGGAAGTATATCCCGGATCCTTCTCATGTCATCGAGCTCGATCCGATAGAGATCCGAGAGGACCTCACCCTAGTTGAACAACCGGTGCAGATCTTGGATAGGAGAGATCAAGTCTTGCGCAACAAGACCATTCCCTTGGTCTTGGTAAGATGGCAACACCATTCAAGGGAGGAAGCTACTTGGGAACGAGAAGCCGAAGTACGAGAAAAGTACCCCCATTTATTTGTTTAAGGCCTTGGCATTCCCTTGTATTTTGTTATAGTTTTACGCATGTATGTATCTTCCAAATTTCGGGGACGAAATTTTTGTAAGGGGGGGAGAATGTAGCATCCCGGACTTTTTCATCCTTAATAAATAGCACCTTCGTAGTTAATTGGCCGTTTTTGTAGTCTAATTAATAAATAAGGGAGAAATCGGAAATTCCGAAACGTCAGAAATGTTCGTTTTCGAAAGACGGATCCAAAGCAAGTTGAATCGTCGAAATCCGACGAGCGAGTCAAAAGATATGGTCAAAACAGTCCAAACATAACAGAGCACCGATCGCTCGGTCATTACCTGCGATCGATCGGTCAACCACCGATCGCTCGATAGCTGTCGCACGGTTAACTTTTTTGTATGAGGAAAAATTCCAGAGAGCGTGTTTTTGACCGATCTCTCGGTCATAACACCGATCGACCGGAAGCCACCGATCGCTCGGTCCATACCACCGATCGATCGGTCACACGCAGATTTTCTTCATTAAGGGTGTTTAAGACTTTTGCCATCACCCTTTGCCTATAAATAGGCTGAGTTCGTGCCTTAGGGTTTCAGAAACCCTCTGTGCCCTATCTTAGGAGATTTTGAGAGAGAGAAGAAGGAGAGGAACTACTTGTTGATCAAGCTTGTGGAAGATCAAGGTTCTTCCACTTCCCTTGGTGATTCTCAACCAAGAACACAAGGTTATTGCTTGTTCCAGCCATTGGGAGTCAAACTCATTGATTTCCCCAAGGTAGATACACTCTACTACAATCTTGCAATCCTACTAGTTACTAATTATGATTCTTCTTATCTATGCCCTATCTTTATGTATTGATTTTATGTATGAAAAGGTGTGATTATATACTTGGATGAAGGTTACTATTATGATGCACTCTAAGTGTTTGATAAAATACCTCTAAGGGATTCTATGCTTAAATGTGATGATTTCTCTTATTAAGTGCATATGCTCGCATGAACCGATGGTTTCCATGGATTTCTCCAAGTACAAACAAAGGTTTTTCACGAAAAGACGAATAATGAATGATTCTAAGTAACTCTATGATTTCTCTAAGATCGTTTCACAAGCTCTAAGGATCATACCATGCTCACAAGGAAACTCTATGATAATGCTCTAAGATCGTCTCACAAGCTCCATGGATCACAATGAAATGCTCTAAGATCTCTATGGTTATGCTCTATGGAAATGCTCTAAGGTTATTGCTCTATGCTCTATGTCTCTACGGATCATAATGACTCTAAGTAACTCCATGAATTCACAAGAACTCATAAGGTTATGATTATCGATTGACTCACACGGTTACAGTTTTATTATCTCACATACGTTTTCACGGTTTCCATGCTTTAAGGAATTTACGGATTTCATTCTCCATGTCTTGTATGCTCCATGCCTAACCGCTTTATTGTTATTAGTTTGTATACACTGAGTATTCCATGCTCAGTCGATATTGTTATGATCGGCAGGTGCTCGGGTTCCATTCGATTTGTGTGGCGACGAACCTTGGGTCGAGGAAGAGTACCGTGAACCGGAGCCTTCCATGGATCACTATCATGACGATGGTGCTTTAGATAGGAGTCGTGACTTCGATTTCTGTTGATCGACCGGCTTAGAACTTGTGTCTTTTGTTATGTGAGTGTGGGGTTTGTCCACTCCACTTTTGTGTTTCTCACGCATGTACACTTGTTGGTTCTTACTTGAGCCAAGTTATAGGAGTATTCATTTTGCTTCCGCTACGTTTAGTATTTTGTTTTCCGCTGTGCATTCAATTTCATTTCCGCTATGTATATTCAGGTACTCTGACAGGTTTCCACGTGTGCCTTATGTATCATACTGGAGGTATGATACAGCGGTCACGAGTCAAGGTACCCTTAACTCCTAGGGGGTATTTTGGGTCGCGACATAATTGCTCTTGAAATTTGTTAGGGTTCATGATAGTGTGTTTCTTACATTTCTTAAAATGTGTAGATTATTACTCACTTAAATTGTTATATGCTATGCTTTGTGAATTACCCCAAATTGCCATATTTAATTCCAAATGCAAGTATGCACACGATCTCACGAGCACGCATGAAATGACGTGATTTACCGATGTTTTAAGTATGGGACGTAGAGGTGGGGCATATCCTAAGATATGTTTCACTTCGCTTTTGACAAGGGCAAGAAAATCATGCATTGCATAGGGAAAGGTCTCCCATCCCCTCGCATGACATAACATAGCATGGCATGACACGCAGAGCATAGCATCACATGACACGCATAACTCTGCATGGCATGACACGCATAGCATAGCATCACATGACACGCATAACTCTGCGTGGCATGACACGCATGGATGCTAGTTGCGACGGGCTATGAACGGCAACCAGGCATACCCATGTGCATATAGGGTACTAGTTGCGACGGGCTATGAACGGCGACTAGGCATATCATTCAGTGTACAGGGTACTAGTTCCGACGGGCTATGAACGGCAACTAGGCATGTGAACATGTTTAAATTATGAACAAGCAAGCATGATACTCGCATGACACGCATGACATGACATGGCACGCATGACAAGCATGACACGGTTAACAAGTTCCCAATCACGCAAAGGGTATTTCAAGTCAAGTCAAGTGCACGATGTTTTCAAGGGTTTTATCAGTTTTTCTGAATGCAAGCATGAATATAAATTGCTTTACTTCCTTGTATGATATAAATTGTTTCTGTTCTATATATGCAATTTGTTTCCTACTTTATGTATGCTATCTGTATACTATGACTGTTGGTTAGTATTTAGTACCCGCTGAGTATTCCATGCTCAGCCGTACTTCTTATGTCGGCAGGTTCTGAGGGAGCTGCTGCTCCATTTGATGTTTGTGCTACTGGTTCATGGTTGGAGGAGGAGTACGTCGAGGAGCCTTTGGAGGAACCTCCCGTAGAGGGTTATCAGTAGGTGGTGTTAGATTCTGAGTGGATTAGCTGTGGGTGAGCATGAGTGATTATATCCATGTATTTTGGCGGGCATGTCCGCACTTTCTTTGTTTTGATTTCTTTGTATTAAAATTTGGACCATGTGTATATACTTAGAGGTTTGTTAGACTTCCGCTGTGTCTTATAGTTATGCTTCCGCTGTTATCCTCTATTGTATATTCTCTGTGGGTGTTTTGCAAATGGTTTGTCAAGCAAGTTGTGTAAGTCATGATTAGTCGTCCAAGATTCACTCTAACTCCTAGGGTGGGTTTTGGGTCGCGACACTAGCATACTTTCATATTATTCTTGTCTTGGAAACAGATACTAGTGCCCGTACCTGGTCTTAGTACACTAGTATCCTTTAATACTGGTCATTTTACTTGGAGACAGATGCTAGTACCCGTACCTGTGCAACCATGGTTAGGGTTGCTAACCATGGTTGGGTAAGATCCGACATTAGTTTTATGGTCCTTAAATATTGTTTAATGATTTTTAGGGATTTTGTCCTTATTTCTCCAAGATTAGGCAGGGTTAGCCATGGTTAAGACATTGGTTTAACTATGTTTAGTCTGGTTAATCATGGTTAGGCAATCTGTAAAGTTAGATTTGGAATCACGTTCCCTTTTTAGATTTTTCTTGATTTTTTGGGATTTTTCAGGGTTTAAATAAGCTTAACCATGGTAAAACCAAGTGTTAAGCATGGTTAAACTCATTTAACCGTGGTAAGGCATGCTTGCACAATCTGATTTTGACATTTTCTATCAATCCAGATCATTTTAGATTTTCTGAGATTTTTTAAGAATTTTCCAAGGTGGTTAGATTAGTTAACCATAGTTAACTCTTAACCAGGGTTGGGTTAATCCATAGGTAAGGTATGGGACAGTCTGGAATGGGCCCAGGAGTGTTAGGCCAGGCCTAGAGGGGCTTCCCACCAGACCTGGGCCTCTGTAAAGCCCAAAAACAAGCAATAGAGGAATGGCGGTAATCTGTTTAAAGAGTGTGTTTGAAGCATAAAAGAGTGTTAGAATTGGATTGGAGAAGATTCAAGTAGTGGAAACAGGGTTTTACAGCAAAACAGGGGATCACCGATCGCTCGGTGATAACCTCCGATCGACCAGTCTTCTACCGATCGCTCGGTAGCTATCGATCGATTAACTTTTTTGTATGGGAAAAATTCTAGAGAGGGTGTTTTCAACCGATCTCTGGTTTAAACCACCGATCGACTGGCCAGTCACCGATCGCTCGGTCTGTACCACCGATCGATCGGTCATACGCAGATTTTCATCATTAAGGCCGTTTAAGACTTTAGCCACTACCCTTTGCCTACATAAGGGCTGGGTTCGTGCCTTAAGGTTTCAGAAACCCTTTGTGCCCCATTTTGAGAGCTTTTGAAGAGGAAGAAGAAGGAGTGAGCTAGGAGTTGCTCAAGCATGAAGGAAGATCAAGATCCTTCCATTCCTTTGGTGATTCGTGTCAAAGACCTTGAAGTACTTCACGTGTTCCAAGCTTTTGGAATCAAAATCACTGATTTCACCAAGGTAGATACACTCTACTCTCAATCTAGTAATACTACTAGTTACCATATGCTATTCTTCTTATACTATAATATCTAAGCCTTGCTTTCTTATGATGTGGGATGTTATTCCTATACTTGAATGTAAACTATCACTATTATTCACTCTATGTGGTTGTGTAAATGTCTCTAAGGGTTTTTGGGTGTTTAAAACATGCTAATACTCTCTTATGCTCATATGTTTGCATGTCTTGCATGAACCAAGGTTTTACATGTAATTCTCAAAGTACGAAAAGGGTTTTGAATAAGTGACTTAAATGAATGATTCTAAGCAACTCTATGTTATCTCTAAGATCGGTTCACAAGCTCTAAAGATCATGATACACTCGCAAGAACTCTATGATAATGTCTAAGATCGTCTCATAATTAACCTCTAAGGATCATAAATGAAATGCTCTAAGATCTCTATGTTTTGCTCTATAGATATGCTCTACGGTATTGCTCTATGTCTCTACGGATCATAAATGACTCTAAGTAACTCAATGAACTCTATGAACTCACAAGAACTCACAAGGCTATGATTATCGATTGACTCACACGGAATTGGTTTTGGTTTTGGTTTTCAAATCTCATCTCATATGCTATTTCACTGTTTCTACGCTTTGACATGTTTTAAGGATTTCATTCTCCATGATTCGTGTGCTCTATGCTATATTGCTTTATTGTTAGTAGTTGTATACGCTGAGTATTCCACACTCAGCCGATATTTGTTATTATCGGCAGGTGCTCAGGTTCCATTCGACTTATGTGGCACGGAGCCTTGGGTAGAGGAGGAGTACTTCGATCCGGAGCCTTCTATGGACCACTACCAGGATGACGGTTCATTAGATAGGTGTCGTGACTTCGATTTCTATTAATCGATTTAGAAGGATACTTGATATTTTGTTAAGTGAGAGTGGGACTTGTCCACTCCACATCTTCGGATATATACATGTGTATTTTGTTGGTTCACGTTTGGACCGAGTAATAGGAGTGTTTACTTTGCTTCTGCTATGTTTAGTATTATTTTGTTTCCGCTGTGCATTGTTTATCGTTTCCGCGATGTACATTTGTGTACTCTAACAGGTCTCTATGTGTACCTTATGAATCATATGGATGTATGATACGGCGGTCATAAGTCAAAGTATCCCTAACTCCTAGGGGGTATTTTGGGTCGCGACAGACTTGGTATCAAAGCCCTAGGGATCGGTTTTCCTTGGGCTAAGCGGACGTAAGTTCTCTGAGTTGAACTTAGAACTTAGATGGACTTGGTTGTCTTAGGCTTGTTACCACAACATAACCGGTATCAAGTAAATCCTTAGGTCGGTCTAGGATCCTATTCTAGGTTCTAGTTTGGGCTATGTCCTTAGTCTTATTACAAAGGAAAAGGTAGATGCCCAACACAAGTATCTTAACTACGCTAGAAAACTCTATGTTATAATTAGGTGATTATGTGTATACTTCGATGTATACTATATGCGGTAATAGCACTTCATGTTTATTGAATTGCTATATGTTGTGTGAGGTTGGTATCCATGTTGGACTCATGTTTTGCCAATTGATCTCAGGATTTCACATCATGAGACTTGGCATTCGGGGTCGTGGTTACCATACTCGGAGATCCGAGGGTGAGGTTCCGAGAGAGGAAGAACTGCTTCACTTTACGAATGTTATGGATTCTATAGCAGAGACATTGGCTGTATTGGCAACCAGACCTACTCCTACCCCACCGACTACGCCTGTGCCTACACCGGTGCATCACACTGCGGGGGTCAAAGCTTTCCGAAGACTACGGCCTCCTACATTCTATGGCACTCTATACCCAATGGTGGCAGAGTCTTGGATTATGCAGCTGGAGAGAAGACCTTTCGGGCTCTCTAATGTATTGAGGAGCAATGGGTCGAATGGGCTTCCTTCGTGATGGAAGGTGAAGTCGAACACTGGTGGAGAGCTACCCAAAGGCAGAGAGATGTTGTGAAAACAGGGGAACCCTAGACATGGGCAGAGTTCCTAGAAACTTTCCATGAGCAGTACTTTCCTAGATTTATTCGAGAACAGAAGGCGATGGAGTTTATGCTTTTGGAACAAGGGAAAATGAGCATAGCCGAGTACGAGGTTAAGTTCACTGAGTTGTCGAGATTTGCTCCGCACTTGGTTGCGACTTAAGACCTACGGGTTAGAAATTTTGAGATGGGTTTGAAGGCTTTCATCCGAGATCGTGTGTCCATTCTCCAAGTGGAATCTTGGAGAGAGATAGTAGGAAAGGCGAAGATCACCGAGAAGAATGCGAAAGAGTTTATGAGGAGAAGAGAGAGTGGCTTCGGGAAGAGCATGTCTCGGGGTCAATCGAGTGGTTCTTCACAGTCCAAGAAGAGGACTAGGACAGCACCGTACCAGTTCACCCAGCCGATGTCGGCTCAGAGGCCTTCTTTCGTGCCTCAAGCATCGCGTCCTACGGCATCACAAGCTACGAGGGTTATGCCTCTGGCTTCCTCCGTATCACAGGCTTTTGAGGAGTGCGCCGTGTGTGGCAGTCGGCATAAGACTGGGGATTGCCGAAGATTATCAGGTGGATGCTTCAACTGTGGTGAGGTTGGCCACGTGATACGGGATTGCCCACGCAAGCAATCACAGACTGGGCCATAGGGAGCTCGGCCTCTAGGCAGGCAGACTTCACTTCAGGGGTCTTTATCTCAGGCCTCTAGATCCTTGCCTCCCACCCAGCAGCCTCGTCAGGCTAACCAGGGTAGGGTCTTTGCCATGATGGATAGAGACGCACAGGCATCGGACGATGTTGTGCAAGGTACGCGCGAGTTGATATTGTTAAAGTTCTAGTGTTGCCATGATATGTAGTGTATATATATATATTTTATGTGATGTTTTGCTATGCGTGTATCTACGTGCATTAGATATGTAGTTTATGTTATAACTTGGGTAGTTAAAATTCTCAAGTTCGTTATTAGTAAATCAATGTTTGGCACGGGTGTTAATCGACATGAGATCCACTCACTCATTCGTCTTACCAAAGGCTTTACGTCCGAGCCGAGTAAGCTACCTCGGGAGTTATCCATTTTGACTCCATTGGGCAAGTCCATTGAGATAGATAAAGTGTATCTGGGCAGTGTTGTGCAAGTCATGCAGCACGAGTTGACAGTTGACCTGATCATTTTGGGATTTCAGGACTAGGATTTTGACGTTATCCTAGGTATGGATTGGCTCTCAGCTCACCATGGACACGTGGCGTGTTTCAAGAAGGTGGGTGACCTTTAAACCTATGGGGTTAAAGCCGTTTCATTTCAGGAGACTTCAAAGGAGAGACATTGCTCACTTTGCAGCTCTCAGTCTCGAGAATGCGGAAGTACGAGATTCCACATCCATTCCCGTTGTGTGTGAGTATATGGATGTTTTTCCAAAGACCTTACCGGGATCACCTCCTAATCGGACAATTGAGTTTGCGATTGAACTTGCTCCAGGCATGGCGCCGATTTCTAGGGCTCTGTATAGGATGGCCCCTGTTAAGCTAAAGGAGTTAAAGAACCAGTTGGTAGAATTGCAGGGCCTTGGCTTTATCTGGCCAAGTGTCTCACCTTGGGGAGCTCTGGTGCTCTTCGTGAAGAAGAAAGACGGGTCGATGCGTATGTGCATTGACTACAGGCAATTGAACAAAGTCACGATCAAGAATCGTTATCCATTGCCTCGGATAGACGACTTGTTTGATCAGTTGAAGGGTGCGAAGTTCTTTTCCAAGATTGACCTTCGATCTGGTTATCATCAGTTGAAGATCAATAAGGAAGACATTCCAAAGACGCCATTCTGAACTCGATACGGTCATTACGAGTTTTTGGTCATGTCTTTTGGGCTGACTAATGCGCTGGCAGCATTTATGGATGATGAACCGGGAGTTCAGATCGTCTCTCGATCAGTGTGTGATCGTATTTGTAGATGATATCCTTGTGTATTCATAGTCACAGGATGATCACACAAGAGATCTCCTCCTTGTTTTGCAGACTCTTCAAGAGTATGGTCTATATGCTAAGTTGAGTAAGTGCGAGTTCTGGCTAGACAAGGCGTCTTTTCTTAGACATGTGGTGTCTGCTGAAGGTAACTCAGTCGATCCTGCAAAGGTTGAGGCAATGATGAATTGGGAAAGGCCGAAGAGTGTCACTGAGATTCGTAGTTTTCTCGGCTTAGCAGGATACTATAGGAGGTTCGTGGAGGGATTTTCAAGCTTAGCAGCTCCGCTTACCTATCTCACGCGAAAGAACACTAAGTTCACTTGCAGTGACAAGTGTGAGACTAGTTTCTTGGAGTTGAAGAAGATGCTTACCACAGCTCCTGTTCTCATAGTTCCATCTGGAAGTGGTGGTTTCAAAGTCTATAGTGATGCCTCACTAGTTGGACTTGGATGTGTTCTTATGCAGCATAAGCAGGTGGTTGCCTATGCTTTCCATCAGTTAAAGGAGCATGAGCAAAACTACCCCACACACGACTTAGAGCTTGCAGGAGTCGTCTTTGCGCTGAAAATTTGGCGTCACTACCTCTATGGGGAAGAGTTCGTGGTGTTCACGGACCATAAGAACTTGAAGTATCTCTTCTTGCAGAAAGAACTGAATATGAGGCAGCGTCGTTGGATGGAGTTCATGAAGGACTACGATTGTTCTATTCAGTACCATCCGGGTAAGGTGAACATAGTAGCCGATGCTCTTAGCAGGAAAACTTACGGGGTTATAGCTCACTTGAGAGTGCAAGAGTTGAAGTTATTGCATGAGATGTATAACCTGGACACTACTCTCAGGCATGTCACCTATGGGCCGGTAATGTCAAACATCGCGGTTAGGCCGAATATCTTGAACCGGATCAAGGAGTTGCAAAATTCGGATGCTGAGTTGGTTGCTTACCAAGACAAGTCGATTAGTAATGGCAGTCAGGAGTTTGCTTTGAATGGTGATGGTGCTATCACATTCAAAGGCAGGTTGTGTGTTCCCACCGACACAATGTTGAAGGGTGAGATTTTAGACGAGGCTCATTGATCCAAGTACACGGTACATCCGGGAGGTACTAAGATGTACCAGAATCTTAGGAGGCACTATTGGTGGCGAAACATAAAGAGGGAAGTCGCCGAGTATATTTCTAGATTTTGGTGTGCCAACAGGTGAAGACAGAGCATCAAAGGCCGATAGGTCTTTTACAGTCCCTCCCTATTCAAGAATGGAAATGGGAGAACATCTCGATGGATTTCATCGTGGGTTTGCCGCGGACGGTGAAGGGTTCCGATGCTATTTGGGTGATAGTAGACAGATTGACTAAGTCTGCACACTTCCTTCCGTATCAGACTACTTTCAATTCGAATCAATTAGTAGCCTTATATGTCAAGGAGGTGGTTCGTCTACACGGTGTGCCAGTTTTCATTGTATTTGATCGAGACCTTAGGTTCACTTCCAGATTCTGGAAAACCTTTCAGAGTGCTATGGGTTCTCGTTTAGAATTCAGCACCGCCTTTCATCCTCAAACCGATGGGCAGACTGAATGGGTAAATCAGGTTGTGGAGGATATGCTCTGAGCTTGTATGCTGGACTTCCAGGGCAGTTGGGAGGAACACTTGCTGTTGGTTGAGTTCGCCTACAACAACAGTTACCAGGCAAGCATCCAAATGGCGCCTTTTGAAGCCCTGTATGGTCGCAATTGTAGATCTCCTCTATATTGGGATGAAGTTGGTGAGAGGAAAGTTCTTGGTCCTGAGTTGATTGAGCGGACCACAGAAAGGGTCAAAGTTATCTAAGAGCGATTGAAAACTGCTCAGGATAAGCAAAAGAGCTATGCGGACACTCACCGTAGAGATTTGGAATTCCAAGTTGGGGATCGGGTCTTTGTGTACCCCCTAGGAGTTAAGGGATACTTTAGAGGTAACTGTACGTACCTGCCAAACCATCCTATAATGAACAAGGTAAACATGATACAATAATTCCAATAAGCAGAGTGCGAAAGCTAATCATGAGTGCGGAAGCGTGAACTAACTTTTTCTTTTCTTCTATAACTCAACACAGTATTCCAAGTGAAAATATACATAACATATCAAGTCAAAGGTGGATAGGCCCACCTATCAAAATATCAAAATATACAAAAAGAACTCTCTCTTACTCTCCTCTCAACAGTAGTTGAGGTATGGCCACATGTCCAAATCCCTATCCTCCTGGACTGCAACGGGATAGGTGGCTCCCTCTCCTCTACGTACTCTTCCTCGACCCAAGGCTCCGGGTCGAGGACATCCACGGAACCTGCCGACATAAAAGTACGGTTGAGCATGGAATACTCAGTGAGTACAAGCTACTAGCTAACCATAGCAATAACGAAAGCATAACAGTGAACACGATACGAAATGTCAATTAAAACAATACTAGCAATATAAGATAAATAGTATTGAACATGAAGCAATATCAATATCTTGACATACGTGCATGAATGCGAAAACCTCGGTAAAACTCATGTTGGGAACCCTTTTCATGTCTCGGTCTTGCTGGTGAAAATCATGCATGCGTGTCTGTCTTGTTTGGAATTTCATGTCTTAACTTGTTCTTGACTTGTATACTTGTGAGCCAGAGGCTAGCACCCGCACATCCCTGGGCTACCAACCTCCTTGACATTTCATTCTCTTGTGAGCCAGAGGCTAGCACCCTTCCTTTGGGCTACCAACCTCCTTGACATGTACTTGTTCTCTTTCACTTGTGAGCCAGAGGCTAGCACCCTTCGCTTGGGCTACCAACCTCCTTGACATGTTCTTGTTTTATTCACTTGTGAGCTAGAGGATAGCACCCTTCACTTGGGCTACCAACCTCCTTGACATATGCTTGTTTTCTTGTTTGATTTATCATGTACAAATACTCTTGAAAAACCTAGTTCATGCATGCATGTGTGTTTGTGTGCTTGTCAATAGTGGCAACCATGATGACATGAGCAATTTAAAGAAATGGCATATGGAAATTTAAATTCTAATTCTAGTATAAGGAAAATAGGCAAGCATATAAGACATTGAATCAATTTATCATTTTAGGAAAAATCACACCAGCCCTACTTTCATATTCTTCCTTAAAATCCATTAATTTCTTATTTAGGCATTTTATCAAACACTTGACATGCACCATTCATAGTCATGTCATTTCCATTTCTTAGAGCGTATATTTCATACAAACATCATGGTGTATTCGTTATTTGTAAAATTCCCTTTCACCATTTTCCATACATACATCACACCACATTCATACGGCATCCAATCGCCTCATCCCATCATACATTCATACATTCCACCATTTACATTCTTCTTGTTTATATTTAGGGGAAATAGTGCATCTCAAAGGAAAGGGAAGAATACAAGATTAACATCATCATTTTTCAAGAAAATCCTAGGTTATTGCTAAGGAAGTTAGTAGGGTGTACTAACCTTGAATCAAGGCCTGATCTTGGGTGAAAACCCTTGATTGAAGCTCCAACTTGGAAGAAGGAGGACCCTTGCTTGAAGAATGTTTGAGTGGGGAAGAAACCTTCTTGAAAATACCGTGGAAACGCTGCCCTAGCTTTGGAGGAGAAGCTCCACGTGTGCTTGAGGCTTGGCTTGGAGAATCTAAGATAAAGGGGTGATTGTGGGCTTCACAATACCTTGATCCTTTTGAGTTAAAACCCTAGGAGGAAAATCCCTTTCTCCACTCTCACTCTCTCTCAAAATATTCTAAGTATGATGAATGAGGACCCAAATGGTCAACCAAGCCCTTATAGGCAAGGATTTAACGCCCAAAAGACGAAAAAGCCCCAAATGAAATTTCTGCAAAACGCGATAGACCGAGCGATCGGTGGTTATGACCGATCGATCGGTCGCCAACCGAGCTACCGGTGTTCTTGGTAGAGCGATTGGTCAAAAACACCCTCTCTAGAAAAATTCCTCATACAAAAAAGTTAACCATTCGATAGCTACCGATCAATCGGTTTTGGACCGATCGATCACTAAAAATGACCGAACGATCGATTGTGAACCGATCGATCCCTAGCGATTGGTGCTCTGCAGGTTCCCATTGTTTTGGCCATATCTTTTGACTCGTTCATCAGATTTTGACGATTCAACTTGCGTTGGATTCGTCTTTCGAAAAGGAACATTTTTGGTTTTTTAGAATTTTTAATTTCTTCCTTATTTATTAATTAAACTACATGAAAGGCCAAATGGGCTACGAAAGTGCTATTCATTAAGTACGGAAAAGTCCGGGGTGCTACACTTTGTGAAGATTTATTCAAGTCGGGGAATCATGCGATTTGGGAAGAAAGGAAAGCTTAGTCCTAGGTACGTGGGACCATTTGAGATCATCACGAGGGTTGGTGAGGTTGCTTACAGGGTAGCACTACCACCTCACATGGTAGCGATCCATAATATATTTCACGTTTCTATACTTAGGAAATACATTCCGGATCCGTCACACGTCATTGCTCTTGATCCTATGGAAATTCGAGAGGATCTCACCTTGGTTGAGCAACCAGTTCAGATCTTGGATCGTTGAGATCAAGATCTTGTGAAATGGTAGCATCATTCCAAGAAGAGGCTACATGGGAGCGAGAAGCCGAAGTGAAGGAAAATTACCCTCACTTGTTTGAGTAGTTTTCTTCATTGGATTGTATGTATTTTGCTTTTGTTATGGTTTTGGTGTCGTTCTAATTTCGAGGATGAAATTCTTGTAAAGGGGGGAGGGATGTAGAACCCCGAATTTTCATTTCACTAAGTAGTGAATAGTGTGTGAATAGTGCTCAAGTGTGTTTTTGTACACAAATGGGCCTTATGTTAATATACGTGTTGGATTTATGGCGTGCATGTTCTAATAGGTCTATATATCCTTAAGGAGTGTGTTTGAAGCATAAAAGAGTGTTAGAATTGGATTGGAGAAGATTCAAGTAGTGGAAACAGGGTTTTACAGCAAAACAGGGGATCACCGATCGCTCGGTGATAACCTCCAATCGACCAGTCTCTACCGATCGCTCGGTAGCTATCGATCGATTAACTTTTTTGTATGGGAAAAATTCTAGAGAGGGTGTTTTCAACCGATCTCTCGGTTGAAACCACCGATCGACCGGCCAGTCACCGATCACTCGGTCTGTACCACCAATCGATCGATCATAAGCAGATTTTCTTCATTAAGGGCGTTTAAGACTTTAGCCACTACCCTTTGCCTACATAAGGGCTGGGTTTGTGCCTTAAGGTTTCAGAAACCCTTTGTGCCCTATTTGGAGAGCTTTTGAAGAGGAAGAAGAAGGAGTGAGCTAGGAGTTGCTCAAGCTTGAAGGAAGATCAAGATCCTTCCATTCCTTTGGTGATTCGTGTCAAAAACCTTGAAGTTCTTCACGTGTTCCAAGCTTTTGGAATCAAAATCACTGATTTCACCAAGGTAGATACACTCTACTCTCAATCTAGTAATACTACTAGTTACCATATGCTATTCTTCTTATGCTATAATATCTAAGCCTTGCTTTGTTATGGTGTGGGATGTTATTCCTATACTTGAATGTAAATTATCACTATTATGCACTCTATGTGGTTGTGTAAATGCCTGTAAGGGTTTTTGGGTGTTTAAAACATGCTAGTACTCTCTTATGCTCATATGTTCGTATGTCTCGCATGAACAAAGGTTTTACATGTAATTTTCAAAGTACGAAAAGGGTTTTGAATAAGTGACTTAAATGAATGATTCTAAGAACCTCTATGATATCTCTAAGATCGGTTCAAAAGCTCTAAGGATCATGATACACTCACAAGAACTCTATGATAATGTCTAAGATCGTCTCACAATCTCTAAGGATCATAATTGAAATGCTCGAAGATCTTTATGTTTTGCTCTATGGATATGCTCTACGGTATTGCTCTATGTCTCTACGAATCATAAATGACTCTAAGTAACTCATGAACTCTATGAACTCACAAGAACTCACAAGGCTATGATTATTGCTTGACTCACACGGAATTGGTTTTGGTTTTGGTTTTCGAGTCTCATCTCATATGCTATTTCACGGTTTCTACGCTTTGACATGTTTTAAGGATTTCATTCTCCATGATTCGTGTGTTCTATGCTATATTGCTTTAATGTTAGTATTTGTATACGCTGAGTATTCCATGCTCAACCGATATTTGTTATCATCGGTAGGTGCTCGGGTTCCATTCGACTTATGTGGCACGAAGCCTTGGGTAGAGGAGTACTTCGATCCGGAGCCTTCTATGGACCACTACCAGGACGATGGTTCGATAGATAGGTGTCGTGACTTCGATTTCTGTTGATCGATTTAGAAGTATACTTGATATTTTGTTAAGTGAGAGTGGAACTTGTCCACTCCACATGTTCGGATATATACATGTGTAATTTGTTGGTTCACGTTTGGACCAAGTAATAGGAGTGTTTACTTTGCTTCCGCTATGTTTAGTATTATTTTGTTTCCACTGTGCATTGTTTATCGTTTCTGCAATGTACATTTGTGTACTCTAACAGGTCTCTATGTGTTCCTTATGTTTCATTTGGATGTATGATACGGCGGTCACGAGTCAAAGTATCCCTAACTCCAAGGGGGTATTTTGGGTCACGACAGTGGGTCTTACAGAAGAAGAAAGTCACCTACACATAAAATGACAAAATGGCGGTAATCTGTTTACCGCCATTTTGCACAGTTTCAGTTTGAGTTAATTTTAACCATGGTTAAAGTGATGAGGGGACTTGTGAAGCTCAGAATAGACTCAAGGAAGCCTTAAGGAGTTAACCCATACCCTGGACTGGACAGGGGTGCACCAGGTGGGGGCCACAGGGGCTGAAATAGTAACCACCAGGAATGGCGTTACTGTGTTTACCACCATTCCTAGATTTTCTAGAAAATGGGCTCTGCCCCTACGGGGCTGCTACTGGGGTGTGTCCAAGAGTTCCCTCATGAACTGAGGGACCCCCTGGACACCCTGAGGCCTACTTGTGGTGTTATACCCTTGAGGGGTTCCCCACACCTATGAATAAGGTGGGGGAGCCCCCTGCCGTGGGTTTTCTGCGAGACAAGAGAATAATAGTCCCCTGGAAGGACCAGGGGCTCACAATGACAATCCAAATTAATGAAAAAAAGGGGTAGGAGGAAGCCCTACCCTGTTGCTGGCATCCTTGCCGAGGTGGTGGCATGCTTGGTGGCTCACGGTGGCACTGCACACGGGATAGGGGATGAGCTAAGATAGTTCCAGAAGACACCTAGGATTTGCTAGGGGTACTCACAGGGGCAGGGAAGGGACTCAAGCCTTGGTTTTTCCAACAGGGGTTCAAATTGGAGGTTTTTGCAGATTGAGAAGAAGGCTGTAGGCTGTCCACTTTATAGGCTAGGGGTTGGGGACACCCCTGGTATTAGGATGGAGGTGGATGAGGCTGTAGGAGGTCGGAGAGGGGTGCTGGAGGCATGCCTGACCGCCTGGGGGTGGTTGTGCTGCTGAACACGTTACAGGGTAATGGCGGTAGATGATCTACCGCCATTCCCAAACCTGTGTAAAACAATAATGTTGGTGAAGACATTACCGACAATCCTGGGTTTTGCCCAATAGGCTCCTAGTGTAGCACCCCGGACTTTTTCATCTTTAATGAATGGCACTCTCGTAGCTAATTGGCCGTTTCGTAGTGTAATTAATAAATAAGGGAGAAATCGGAAATTTTGAAACGTCAAAAATGTGCGTTTTCAAGAGACGAATCCAACGCAAGTTGAATCGTCGAAATCGGACGAGCGAGTCAAAAGATATGGCCAAAACAGTCGGGACCAGCAGAGCACCGATTGCTCGGTCCATGGAGCGATCGATCGGTCCAAAACCGATCGATCGGAGGCTATCAACTGGTCGAAAAATTTGTATGGGGAAATTTTCCAGAGAGTGAGTTTTTGACTTATCGATCGGTCAATAACACCGATCGCTCGGTAGGCAACCGATCGATCGGTCATAACCACCGATCGCTCGGTCTTCGTGTTTTTCAGAATTTTCATTAAGGGCTTTTTCGTCTTTTGGGAGTTTAAACCCTTACCCATAAGGGCTTGCCCGAGCCTTTAGGGCTTCATTTACAGCACTTAAAGGATTTTGAGAGATAGAGAGAAAGGAGAAGGGGATTTACAACTAGGGTTTTCCATTGGAGAAGGAATCAAAGGGGTTTAAGAACCCTAGCTCACCCAACTCGTTTTGCTTCAAGTTCAAGGCTCAAGCTCGTGTGGGGTTCCCTTCTCAAGCTAGGGCAGCACTCTCTACGGTATTTTCAAGAAGGTTTCCTACCCAATCAAGTATAGTTTGAGTAAGGGCTTTCTTCTTCCAAGTTGGAGTTTAAATCAAGGTCTACACCAAGATCAAGCTTCGATTCAAGGTTAGTACACTCTACTAACTTTCTTTAGCAATAATCTAGTTTTTCCCCCTTGACATTATGATGTTGGTCTTGTATCTTCCCTTACTTGAAATGTGCTATACTTCCTAAACCTAAACAAGATAAATGTGAATGTGGGGTTGTATGTATGAATGGTGGATGTAGAGGCGATTGGATGCCGTTGGACGTGGTGAAATGTGGGTATGGAAAATGGTGGAAGGGCACTCTATGAATAATGAACATACTTGGATGTTGTGTTGGAAATTTATGCGCTAAAAAGGGGAAATAAAACTACTAAAATGTTGCACACCGGATGTTTGATAATATGCCTAAACCAAGAATAAATGAAATTGATAAAGGAAATGGATGTAAGCTTTATGTAATTATTCTTGTAAATGATGACTTGACCAAATGCCATGTTGATCACCTAAATGCTTACATGTTATACTATGAATTGAAATATGATGCGATATCCCTCTTGTTACACGTGTCCCCATGATTGTCACTATTGGCACGCACACGAGTACACATGCATGCATGAAACCGGGTTTTCCAAGATTGTATTTATACATGTTAAATCAACAAAAAAAACAAGAACATGACAAGGAGGTTGGTAGCCCAAGGAAGGGTGCTAGCCTCTGGCTCACAAGAGAAATGGAACAAGAACAAGATAAGGAGGTTGGTAGCCCAAGGAAGGGTGATAGCCTCTGGCTCACAAGAGAAATGGAACAAGAACATGACAAGGAGGTTGGTAGCCCAAGGAAGGGTGCTAGCCTCTGGCTCACAAGAGAAATGGAACAAGAACATGACAAGGAGGTTGGTAGCCTAAGGAAGGGTGCTAGCCTCTGGCTCACAAGTATACAAGTCAAGAACAAATCAAGACATGAAATACAAGACAAGACACGACACACATACATGATTTGACCGAGACACGAAAAAGGTTTCCGAGACATGAGTTTTACCGAGGTTTTTGCATTCATACACGCATGTCAAGATATGGCTATGTATCTTATGCTTTCACTATTGCTTTAAATTAATATCTTGTATTGCTCACTGTTGTTATGCTTTCGCTATTGTTATGGTTAGCTAGTAGTTTGTACTTGCTGAGTATTCCATGCTCAACCGTACTTTTATGTCGGCAGGTACTGTGGATGTCCTCGACCCCGAGCCTTGGGTCGAGGAGGAGTATGTAGAGGAGAGGGAGCCACCTATCCCATGGCAGTCTCTGGAGGATGGGGACTTGGAGGTGTGGCCATACCTCGACCACTATTGAGAGGAGAGGGTTAGAGAGTTCCTTTTGTATTTTGATAGGTGGGCATGTCCACCTTTACTTTGATTGTATTTGGTATATGTTAACTTGGAATACTATTTGGAGTTATAGAAGAAAAGAAAAAGTTGGCTTATGCTTCCGCACTTATGTTTAGTTTCCGCGCTCTGATTATCATTGTATTATTTTATGTTTAACCTCTTGCATTACAGGATGGTTTGACAGGTACACGTAGTCACCTCTAAAGTATCCCTTAACTCCTAGGGGGTATTTTGGGGCGCGACACCTAGCCCATGTAGGCACGCGATACGGGGGGTATGGTTTGAATTTTGGGCCTGGGCTTGGGCCCAGACCGAGGAATTGGACCCTAAGGGGACTTGGACCTTGGGGTTCAAGCCTTAAGGGCTAGGGCTTGATTGTGCTAGGGTTTTGGACCTAGGGTTTGGTCCTTGGTTTGGTTAGGGCTTACCTATGGTTAGGGTTAGGTCCTCCTAGGGTTAGGTTAGGGTTACACTTACGGTTTAAGCTAGGGTTAGGGGACTCGACTGGGGGTAACCATTGTTTAGAATCCTTAACCATGGTTAGGATAGGGGTGTAAAAAGTGGGTGCTTACAATAGGTACCAAATTGCTTGGATTGAAAACAGTGCTTAGCTAAAAAATTAACAGGGAAGTTGATTATTCTCGAAAGATAAAACCTTGCCAAATTTTAAATTACCAAAAGCACTATAAGTATTCTCTCACCTTGAGTGATTTATTTTGCAAATTGGTGTCTGCCGAACATAGAGTTTTCTCTAGGGTGTATGCACAATTGACGGTCTTGTATTCCAGAATTGGTTTGCATAAATCCAGAGTTAGAACGTACTGCTAGGTTTCTCAAGGCTTCGGCCCGATTCTGTTCTAACCTACAAACTACACTCAACTCTAAAATGGCTGAAAATCAAGACAACCAAATCTTTAAAGGAATACTTTATTCCGTCATCATACTCTTCTCCTTCATGCATCCGGTTGTCGGACACTATAGCAGCCCACTATGACATTAAGTCCAGCACAATTCAAATGCTCTCATCCTACCATGGACTTAGTAATGAAGACTCTTATAAGCATCTGGATGATTTTAATGAAATTTGCACTACCTTTAAGCTGTATAATTTTACAGATGATGCTCTCAGGTTGCGCCTCTTCCCATTCTCCCTGAAGGACAAAGCCAAATATTGGTTTAACTCTCTTGAGGCCAACACTATCCACACATGGACACAGCTCCATCAAGAATTTTTAAAGAAATTTTTTCCTGTTGGTAAAACCAATCAAATAAGGCGAACCATCATGAGTTTTTCTCAAATTGACGATGAAATTTTTCATGAGTCATGAGAGAGATTCAAGGATCTCCTCAGAAAATGTTCCCACCATCAGATTCCTAAATGATAACTTGTCCAATCATTCTCTGATGGTTTATCTCAATTCAACAGCCAGATGGTTGATTTCTCATGTGGGGGACATTTATGACTAAGAGCGAAGTACAAGCATGAGAATTGTTCGAAAATTTGAGTGAAAACATCTTACACCATGCCTCCTCCATTTGTTCTGAGATGCAAAATTGCACTCCAAATCAAAAGCAAGGCATCTATGAAGTGGGCACTTCTAATGTTGTCTCTTCTAAAGTGGATGAGTTGTCTTGAAAATTAGACCAACTAATGATTGTAGGGAAATCTTCTTACACGCCCTCTTAACCAACTCCCAATCCAGAAGAGGTGTGCCCTATATGTTCTAGCCCTGCACATTATGTTCATGAGTGTCCTACTGCAAATCAATTTCCAGAATTTGTTCAAGAGCATGGTAATGCTGCCTACGCTACCCGGGTAATGATCCCTACTCAAACAAGTATAACCTGGGTGGAGAAATCATCTTAATTTTTCATGGCAGCCATAAGCTCAAGGGAACACATTCTCCCAAGCTCAAGGAAATTCTTTTTCCCAACATCAAAGGCCAAACAATCAACCTTTCTAAAATCAGTCCAACTACCAACCCCAACAACAATTCCAACACTCTAATCCTCCTCCTCAAAGGAATCCATCATTCGAGGATATAGTGTTGAATGCTCTAAAAGGGTTGGAAAGCAACACTCAATTGCTCCACTCACCCTCTCAATCGATTCAAAAGCTAGAAACCCAAATAGGCCAACTAGCTAATGCCATAAATAGGAGAGTTAAGGGAACGTTTTCTAGCCAAACCGTGAGCAATCCTAGAGGTGTAAATCAGGTCAATGATAACAATTGTGAACATGTTCACGTTGTTACAACCTTAAGGAATGGGAAGGTGATAGACAATCTAGTTGGAGAAAATCAGAAAAACCTTAAAGAGTCCATTGTAGGTTCATCTCACTCTAAGGGTGAGGAAGGGAACACAAATAAAAAGGATCAAGGGTCCTCTGTTTCATCACCTATTCCTATTTCCGAGGCACCCTACATACCTAAAGCCTCATTCCCAACCTGTTTGAAGGACCCATCACCCTTTGATAAAAAAAAATGAGCAAAAATGGATGATATGATTGAAGCCTTCAAACAGGTTAAGATCAACTTGCCCCTCTTAGATGCTATCAAGCAAGTTTCGACTTATGCCAAATTTCTCAAGGACTTATACACCCAAAAGCGCAAATCTAGGATTCATGTATCTAAGAAAGTCCTTATAACCGAAATTCAAGGATCCCGGTGCTCCTACTATCTCATGCATCATTGGAAATCACTCCATTGATCGGGCACTCGTAGATTTAGGAGCGAGTGTTAATCTGCCACCCTTTTCCATTTATGAGCAACTTGGTTTGGGTGAGCTTCGCCCTACATCAGTCATCCTGCAGTTAGCTGACAGGTCGGTAAAAATGCCTAGAGGGATGATTGAAGATGTTCTAATTAAGTTTAACAAATTCTTTTTTTTTCCCTAATGACTTTTTAGTCCTTGACATGGAACCGGTTCCCAATCCTAAAAAACAAATTCCGGTGATCCTTGGTTGACCACTTTTGGCTATAGTCAATGCATGTATAAATTGTCGAACCGGGGTGATGGATGTATCTTTTGAAAACATGAAAGCCTGGTTAAACATCTTCAATACTTCACAACAATCATTTAATGATGAAGAATTCTTTATGGTCAACACTATTGAAGAGATGGTTGAGGATACCCTTCCTTACACCTTATCTCAAGATCCATTCGAGGCTTGTCTCTCTCATTTCATCACCGATGATGTCACGCCCCAAAATACCCCCTAGGAGTTAAGGGATACTTTAGAGGTGACTATACGTACCTACCAAACCATCCTGTAATGAACAAGGTAAATATAATACTAAAAAAAATGATAATCAAAGCAAGGAAGCTAAACATAGGTGCAGAAGCGTGAATTAACTTGTTCTTTTCTTCTATAATATCGAAATAGTATTCCAAGTGAACATATACACAACATATCTAAGTTTAAGGTGGACAGGCCCACCTATCAAAATACACAAGAAACCCTCTCGTGCTCTCCCCTCAATAATAATCGAGGTACGGCCACACATCAAGGTCTCTATCCGATTGAGACTGTAATGGGATAGACGGCTCTCTCTCCTCCACGTACTCTTCCTCGACCCAAGGCTCAGGGTCGAGGGCTTCCTCGGTACCTGCCGACATAAAGGTACGGCTGAGCATGAAATACTCAGCGAGTACAAACTATTAGCTAACCATAGCAATAATAAAGCACAACAAGGGTGAACACAATATAAGGGATCGATTCAAGCAACAGTAGCATCATAAGATAAACAGTATTGAACATAAAACAATATCATTATCTTGACATGCGTGCATGAATGTGAAAACCCTGATAAAACTCATGCTTGAAAAACTCATTTCATGTCTCAGTCGAGCTTGTGAAAATCATGTATGCGTGTCTTATCATCATCTTGTATACTTGTGAGCCAGAGGCTAGCACCCGAACATCCCTAGGCTGCCAACCTCCTTGACATATGGTTTTCTTGTGAGCCAGAGGCTTGTACCCGGACATCCCTGGGCTACCAACCTCCTTGACATGCAATGTTTTCATGTTTGATTTATTATATGCATATATTCTTGAAAAACCCAGTTCCTGCATGCATGCGTGCTTGTGTGCTTGTCAATAGTGGCAACTATGATGACATAAAGGATAGTGCATCGTAATTTAATTGATAGTATGAGCATGTTAGAATTTGGGAATTATACATGGCATTTGGTCAATTCCTCATTAATAAGAACTATTGCATAAGGCCTACTTCTATTTTCTTCATTTAATTCATTTACTCCTAGTTTAGGCATTTTATCAAACACATAACATGCAACATTTCCTTAATAGTTCATCTTACTCTTTTTAATGCATATTTTCCATCCAAGCATCAAGATAAGTTCATTATTTGTGAAATGCCCTTCCACCATTTTCCATTTCATACATCACACAACATCCTTATGGCATCCCATCGCCTCAACCACCATCCATCCACACATCACAACGTCCATTATTTTCTTGTTCACATGTTAAGGGAAATAGCATATTTCAAAAGGATGAAAATCATGAAATCAAGAATCATCATTTAACATGGGAAAACCTAGGTTATGGCTAAGGGAGTTAGTAGGGTGTACTAACCTTAAATCAAGGCTTGACCTTGAAGAAACCTTAAAATAGAACCCCAAAAGGGTAGGAAAGAACCCTTGCTTGAGGAAGGCTTGATTTGGGGAAGAAAGCCCTTGCAAAATGCCATAGGATCACTACCCTAGCTTGAAAAGGGAACACCACACGAGCTTGAGGCTTGGCTCGGAGAAATCCAAGCAAAAGGGATGATTGTGGGTCTTGAAACCCTTGATTTCTTCTCTCATAATGATGCCCTAGGAAACCCTCTTCTCCTCTCTCCTTTTTCTCTTCTAAATTCCTCTAAGGATGGTGTGTGGGGACTAAATGCCCGAGCAAAGCCTTATAGGCAAGGGTTTAACGCCCAAAAGACAAAAAAGCCCTTAATGAAATTTCTATAAAACGCGATAAACCGAGCGATCGATTGTTATGACCGAGCGATCGGTCGTCTACCGATCGACCGGTGTTCTTGGCCGAGCGATCGGTCAAAAACATGCTCTCTGAAAAAATTCTCCATACAAAAAAGTTAACCAGTCGATAGCTACCGATCGATCGGTTTTGGGCCGATCAATCGCTAAAAATGACCAAGCGATCGGTTGTGAACCGATCGATCACTACACTGGACCAAGCGATCGGTGCTCTGTAGGTGCCTACTGTTTTGGCCATATCTTTTGACTCGTTTGTCAGATTTTGACAATTCAACTTGCATTGGATTCGTCTTTCGAAAACAAACATTTTTTATATTTCAGAATTTTCAATTTCTCCTTTATTTATTAATTAGAGTACGTGAAAGACCAATTGGCTACGAAAGTGCTATTCATTAAGGATGGAAAAGTCCGGGGTGCTACAAATGATTTTGATATAGAAGGGTCCATTACAGAGGTAAATCAATTGCTAAATTCATCCCCTCTTATTGACTCTCCCCCTTGGAAAGCCCGGAATGAACCTCTCCCTACCACCTCTAGTATCCCGGTCATTTCATCCCTTGAGGCACCTCCCCCTCTTGAGTTGAAGCCACTCCTGGATTTACTCAAATATGTCTTCTTGGGATCTCAAGATACTCTCCCAGTTATCATTGCAGCTGACTTGTCAGTCGAGCAGGAGAGGAGATTAATGACTGTGCTCCAAAAACATAAGGGAGCTATAGGATGGACCATTGCTGATTTAAAAGGAATTGACCCTTTCGTGTAAATGCATTACATCCATCTTGAAGATGATGCCAAACCCTCTAGAGAAGCACAATGGAGGTTGAATCCTAACATAAAGGAAGTGGTCATGAAAGAGGTTGTAAAATTGCTTGATGTGGGTATCATTTACCCCATCTCGGATAGCAAATAGGTGAGTCCTACCCAAGTGGTATCAAAGAAGTTCGGTATCACCGTTGTGTCCAACGCCAAAGGAGAGTTGGTTCCTACTCGTGCCACTACTGGGTGGCGTGTTTGCATTCACTATATAAAGCTCCACTCCATGACTAGGAAAGATCACTTTCCACTCCTATTCATTGATCAAATCTTAGAGCGGTTAGTAGGCAAAAGCTACTACTGTTTCCTCGATAGTTATTCTGGATATAACCAAGTGTTTGTTAATCCTGAGGACCAAGAGAAAACCACCTTCACATGCCCTTTTAGCACTTTTGCCTATAGGTGCATGCCCTTCAGTCTATATAATGCAGCGGCGACATTTCAAAGGTGTATGATGTCCATTTTCTCCGACATGGTGGAGAAGTTTTTCGAGGTCTTTATGGATGATTTTTTCGTATTTGAAACCTCCTTCAACGATTGTCTCCATAATTTGACATTGGTCTTAAAAAGATATGAAGAGACAAATCTTATCTTGAGTTGGGAAAAGAGCCATTTTATGGTTCAAGAGGGCATTATTTTAGGACACATTGTGTCCAAAAAGGGAATTGAGGTAGACAAGGCTAAAAAATCGATTTGATTTCGAGTCTCCATCCACCGACCACGGTGCGACAGATTCGCTCTTTTCTTGGCCATGCAGGGTTTTACCATCGCTTTATCAAAGATTTCAGCAAAATCTCTGGACCTTTGAGCAATCTCCTTGCCAAAGATGTCACATTCTCCTTCGATAAAGCATGTTTAGAAGCTTTTAATAACCTCCGTCATCTCCTCTCTATAGCCCCAATCATGCAGCCCCCAGATTGGTCTCTTTCCTTTGAGTTGATGTGTGATGCCTCAAATTATGCAGTCGGGGCGGTCTTAGGGCAAAAGGTAAATAGGACCCTCATGCGATCTACTATGCGAGTAAAACTCTCTCGGATGCTTAATTGAAGTACACTACTACCGAGAAAGAATTACTAGCCATTGTTTTTGCCCTGGATAAGTTCCGTTCTTATCTCTTAGGATCCAAAATCTTGGTCTACACTAATCATGCCGCCTTACGGTATCTCCTTTTCAAGGACACCAAACCTAGACTAATTAGGTGGATCCTCCTCCTTTAAGAGTTTGACTTAGAAATTCGAGACAAAAAAGGGTTTGACAATGTGGTCGTTGACCACCTATCAAGACTCCTAGTCAACTCTTCCCATGATCCATGTCCCATCCAAGAATCCTTCCTTGACGAATAATTGTTTGAGGTAACTCAAGTGCAACTTCCTTGGTATGCCAACATTGTCAATTACATCATAATTTGAGAACTTCCTCCTCATTGGTCCACACAAGGCAAATCACGGTTCTTCGTCCAAATCAAATTCTTTTTCTGGGAAGATCTGGAATTGTTCAAATATTGTTCGGACCAAGTGATCAGACGATGTGTGCCGAAGAGTGAATTCCAAAGTATTCTCACCTTTTGTCACTCTCTTGCATGAGTCGGTCATTTCGAAAGGAAGAAAACAGCAGCCAAGGTCTTACAAAGTGGTTTTTACTGGCCCTCTCTCTTCAAAGATGCCCATGACTTTTTTCGGGCTTGTTTAAGGTGCCAACAGTTGGGCACGATGTCTCGCCGAAACATAATGCTTCTCAGTGATGCGTATGAGAAGAGTTACGCAATGATGCATATGAGAGCGCAAAGATCTACAAGGCGAAAACCAACATCTTTCATGACAAACACATTCTCCAGAAATCCTTCATTCCGAATCAAAAGGTTTGGTTATTCAAGTCTAAATTGCGTCTCTTCCCTGGTAAACTTCGCTCTCGATGGGATGGCCCTTACATTGTTATATCTGTGGCCTCTCATAGAGCTATCAACGTTCAAGACCCCAAAGATGGGCGTCTATTCAAAGTGAACAGTCAAAGATTGAAACCCTACATTGAGGGCATTGTGACCGGTGATCTAATTGAGGCCATCGACTTGTTGGACCCTGCCTATCTCGACTTTTAGTGGTGAGGCCGTCTGCCTGAACACGATAAACTTAGCGCTAGTAGAGAGGCAACCCTTCCTTGTGTGATCCAAATTTTTACCACATTTCGTTAGTTCCAAGTTTGGGGTGGGTAGACAACCCACCAAATTGAATTTTGCCAGGACGATCGATCGTCACCATGTAATGATCAATCGTCAATTACCCAGATTCTAGGGGAGCTCTCGGGTTCCTAGACAATCGATCGTCTCCCTGTAGCGATTGATCGTCAAATGCTCAGTTTTCTAGTAGGCTCTCGGGATTCTGGACAATAGTTCGTCCTTTGTGACGATCGATCACAAAATGAGAATGCCACGTGTCCGTCATGCACAATTCGTGCCGCACTCTTCAACTTAAAATTCTATCTTTGATGATCGATCGTCTTTAATAGACGATCGATCGTCAGTGTGAAAAAAATTATTTTTTAGGGCCTAGCCTGTATTCCTATTTCATTCCCTTTCGTCGTCACCTCTCATCTTGCGATCTCCCTCTCTCTCCTCCAAGTTTCAGCCTCCATTGCAGCCCCTACTCATGTTGCTCGTGATCTTTGGTGTGCGTGGACATCGGAACCGCAAGTGCTTGACATTCACGACCTAGAGGTAACCTAATTTCAATGTCTCTTATCCATTTGGTTATTTTTGGTCCATTTTTGGTTTATTTTTGTGTGATTGGGAGGCCGTGTGGGCCGGGTGTATGATGTGGGAGGCCGAGAGGGCCATGTGTTGTGTTGATTTGCAAAGGGAAGTGGGTATGTTTGGTTTTGAATGTGCACCAAGCTAATGCACACTAGATGTTTGACAAAATGCCCAAGTGAATAATTTTTGTGTAAAATGGCTCCTAAGAAGCAAAAATCCAATCCCAAGGCCTCCAGCTCCAAGAAGACAGCTGCCAAGCCTACCCCACCCATAATTGAGCAACCAAAAGGAGACTTTAAAAATTGGGCAGTGTATCCCCAAACCAAGTTCGATGTGACCTTTTTCAAGGACCTTCTCAAGATCACCCCCACTATTGCAGAGTTTGAAAGGTGAGGCCTTATGGGCTTTTTGGATGTCACCGGCCTTACATTCCCTAGGCTAACTCACCTATTTTACCAAAACATGGAAAAAGGGGTGATTGAAGGGGTCTCTGTTCTGTATGTCTCCCTTAATGGACATAAATATGATGTGACTACTATGACCATGGCCTTAGCCCTGGGTTGCCCCATTGCCCCACCTCTCGATGTTGCCTACACTCCATCCCCAAAGGTCAAACCCATCATTCATTAGATCATTACAGACATTTGCAACGGGAAATATCATGACTCGAAGAAGAACTGTACCCATAGGGTATACCTCCCACCCTCCATTTGGTTTGCCGACTCCATTTTCAGGGCAAACCTCTGCCCTTTAGGCCACACAACTGAGTGCCACATGCCTATCCTCACCGTCCTGAATGATATATATACTGGATACTGGTTGATGCCGCCGAGTATATCTGTCAGTCCATGGCCAAGATCTATAAGGAGGTTGTTGCAAAGACAGAAAAGGACACCACATGGATCCTCCTTTTTGGCCATTTGATCATTCGGATCCTAGAGAACGAGGATCATGTTGTTAGTGGTGTGGAGATTGAGTTGAAGGCCTTCAGTTTTGGGAAGTTTGACTGGAACAAGAGCTACAACGCTCTGGTCAAGAACACAAAGAAGTGGATTCCCACTGATGATCGCTCTGATGATGAGATGCCAGCCGACGAGGCTGAAAATGAGATCCCAGCTCAGGGGGATGAAAATGGTTTTGTTGTTGCACCCCACCCCCGCCGGCCGAGGCACTGCTTTACTTGACTCGTCAGGAGTTTGCCAAGTATAGGGCTATGCAGGATCATCATTGGGCTCTACAGGATCAGCGTTGGAGTATACAGGAGCAGTTCATGGCAGAGTCTAGGGAGGCCCGACAGCATGACAGAGCTGCGCTCTAGAGTTTTCATGCAGAGGCAAGCTAGAGGTGGTCCCAGGCAGATATGTACTTTACCCAGGAGGCCTAGCACAACCTTGACATGTCCCAGATGATGGGAGCCCTGTATGAGAGACAGTTTCCTACACCACAGTAGACCATTTGTTCGGGAGTCAGTGGGGCCTCATTTTTATAGCCAAGGGTGGATACTCTTTGTTTGACAGTCCACTATTTTGACTATGATCATTTCACCTGTCAATCTGTTGTAGCCTAGAGCTACTTTACATTTTGAAAAACTACTATCTATGGCTGTTATCTGTTCTACATTAACATTTCTCTATTAACTTGCTATGCTTCTTTCTCTTTGTGCTATCTGTGTATCTGACCCTTTGAGCTACGTCTGTTACAAGTTTGGGGTAGTTGTGTGTTTGATAGATTTCTACTTTCCCCCCGGTTCTTCTTCTCTTAGCTGACTTGTGATCCACCTTCAGGTATTACTATTCTCCTCCTACTGGTTCTCAAATTCTTTTACATTGAGGACAATGTAATCTATAAGTTTGGGGTTGGGATATAATTTCATTATATGGTAATTAGGTGATTATGTAAAAGGGTATGACATGCAAACAAATAAACCTTCGAAAAATTGATCTATTTCTAAATCTGAATCAATTGTGATACACATGTTATAATCCTCTCATTATTGAGAGGCTTAATTTGAGAACACATGATCCCATGTAGATACAATTCCTACCCATGATTGAATTATAAATGCTGAAAAATTATGAAAGTCACAGGTTCACTTTAAGAAATTGCTCGAGCACTCTGAATTATTGTTTTGTGGGGTGTGAAACTGAATTAATTAATTGATGTTTTTGATACCGCTGAATAAATTGGGTGACCTAGAAATTGAACACCACCCTTGGCTAAATTGAAAAATTTTAATGACACAAATGGGTTATCTGACCGGGTTTTGCACTTAGTAATCGGGCCTCTTTCCTCGCTACGTAGAGAGTGTCCGCATTAAACAGTGTAGAACATTGGAAGGAATAAATGACCAAAGAAAAAAATTGGAATCATCATTATCTGTTATTCACTCTTTGAACCAAACTCCCACTTAGTAACCTGGCCTCTTGCCTTGCTAAGCAGAGAGTATTCGCGTCAAACAGTGGAGGTTTAGAACAAACAGCCATCATAAGAGTGACTAATCTGAGTTCAGAGCCTATTTGACTCAAGTTAATAAGCTCTAGGGGTGTCTCAACACCTAGTGCCCTAGGACCTTCTGGTTTGGGAGTCACTGACCTAACACTTGCTACACAGGTTGTCTAGAAAGCTTAATAAGCTCAGACTTTGCACTGTTCACTCAATTAAAAGAAAGAAATGTGTCAAGAAAAAATGTAGAACCCCGAACTTCACATGCACTGTTCATGAGAATAGGGTAGTGAATAGTGCCATGAATAGTATCTACGGCTGAATGCCTAAGGTATGGTCTTGAATCATTCTCAACGAAAATGAAGAATTGGTTTTCAAAACTTGTATGAACAATGTATGTTAAGGTGTATAAAGGCCTTAGGAACATTTTCATGGGTTATGGGTGTTGAGAATAAAAGGTGAAAAAGGTTCTAGGTGGTAAAAAGAGGGAAGTCTCTACATCCCTCAAACTTGAGAGTAGTCTAGTTTTCTCACCCCTTATCAGAATCGAGTGATTCTTGAACCATTAGAACTGTATTGGAATCCTCTTCGAGGTTCATATTTAATATTTTTCCACATTTTGAGTCTAAGCTAAGTCAAAGATATTTTTTCTGCTGAAATTACAGACTAGTCCACTTGTGGGCCCATTTGGACCATTTAAATCTCAAAATTAGGAGTTTCATAAAACATGAAAGTTGTTTTCCTTCGAAAGACAAGTCCAACTCAAGTAGAATTGTCAAAGTCCGATAAGAAAGTCAAAAGTTATGGTCAAAATACCAAAGCGGGATAAAATATGTCGGAATCAGGAAAAGAGGAGTGCGATTTATCGCAAATAAGGTGCGATCGATCGCAAATTTCTGCAATCGATCACATTCAGGCGAGTTTTTTTTTATTTCCCTTCGGGTCCAAGTGTGATAGATCGCACCAAAGGTGCGATCGATCGCACTCGCGCCCAGTTTGCTCTTAAAATCGAGTTTTTGGGGATTTTGGGGGAACCTAAACCTAGAGAGGGATTGAGAGGGAGAAAGGGAAGGAAGATTGGGGATTTTCAAGAGGGATTTTGTGGAGATCAAGTGGAGCCAAAATCAATGTGGGTCTTCCTCACCTAGCAAGGACTCCTCCATCTTCAAGTGGCGTTCTTCCTCAAGTAAGGAGATTTCCAAAACAAGGGTTTCTTCAAGATCTAGCTTTAATCTCAAAGGTTAGTACACCCTACTAACTATCTTATCAATAACTTAGATTTTCTCTCTTAAAATGTTGATTTTGATCTTGTATCTTTCATTGTCTTGGAAAATGTTGATTTTGATCTTGTATCTTCCCTTTTTCTTGGAAATATACTATTTTCCCTAAATATAAACAAGATAAATTATAATGGTGAGATGTATGAAGGGATGAGGATTGAGGCAATTGGATGTCATGTTGTGGTGATGAATGTGTGTTGAAAAAATAGTAAACACACCTATGTGATTTGATGAAATGTTTGCACAAAAAAAAAGAGGAAATGGAATGACTATGAATGTTGCACGCCATGTGTTTGATAAAACACCTAAACAAGAATGAAATGGATTTAATGAGGAAAAATTGAAAGTAAGCTCTATGTAGTTTTCCCAAAAATGATGAATTGATCAAAGGCTCTATATGTTATCTAATTTCCCGCATGATCCTATTGAGAATTGAAATGCTACACCTTATGCTTTATGCTGCACGTCAAGTTCTTGATGAAATGCATGAATGGGAATTAAATGGATTTAATGAGGATTATGAAAGCTTAAATTGTGTGGTGTTTTCTAAATGGTATTTTTTTAAAATCAATTGCTCCACATGTTTGTTTAAATTACCACATGGTTATGGAAAGAATGGAAATGTTATATGTCACCTTTTAATCATTTATGTCGTCATAAGTACCACGAATTGCAACACACACACGTGTATACATGAATCAAGGTTTTTTTTTGGGTATATGTATATATGTGCGATAAACAAATAAGAACAAGCTATGTGATTCAAGTAAATAAGCATGAATATCAAGGGTAGGGCATATCCTTAGGATATGTCATACCTGGCTCACAAGAAAACATGTCAAGCAAGAATCAAGAAACATGGAAGGGTGTTAGTGTACTAAGACCAGGTACAGGCACTAACATCTGTTCCCCAACAAGCATGAAAGGATACTAGTGTACTAAGACTAGGTACGGGCACTAGTATCTGTTTTCAAGACATGAATAATATGAAAGTATGCTAGTGTACTAAGACCAGGTACGGGCACTAGTGTATGTTTCCAAGACAAGCATGAAAGGGTGTTAATGTACTAAGACCAGGTACGGGTATTAACACCTGTTTCCAACAAGTATGAGAGGATACTAGTATACTAAGACTAGGTACAGGTACTAGTATCTGTCTCCAAGCAAGAATAAGGAAATATGGAAGGGTGATAATGTACTAAGACCAGGTACGGGCATTATCATCTGTTCCCAAGCAAAGATAACAAGAACCTAGTATGTCCATTCGTTTCATAGTTCGGGTATAAGCTAAACAAGAACAAAACAAGGCATGTGTGATTCTCATGATACAATAACAAAACAAGAATAAGTTGTAAATACGGAAAGCAAGTTTTGAAAACCACGAAAAGTATATTCAAGAACAAGTCATGACTTTGAATATGAGTGACAATGCATAAGTCAAAATATGATGTTCATGATTTACTTTACATTGTTATTTCGTTTTAGCTTCCGCACTCTGATTATGTATCCTTTGATGAACTGTATCATGTATGATGTATTAATGTTATTACTATTGTTAGCTAGTAGCTTGTACTCGCTGAGTATTCCATGCTCAGCCGTACTTTTATGTTGGCAGGTACACCATACGCTTGTCGAGGCAGCTCAGGGAGAGCAGGAGATTGCTCTAGTTGTCACCTAGCTATTAGGGGTTAGATATGTGGCCTTACAGTTGGAGAGAGAGAGAGAGAGAGACATGTATTTTGGGCTTTCATGTCTGGGAATGGTTGTATCACTTGAGTTGGAATTCAAGTTAAGGAGTTCATGTACATGTTTTTAATTTCTATTCAGTTATTGTAACCAATTGCACTTGGAATATAGTTAAGTCATGAAAAGAAATTTTCAGGTCCACTATTTAGCTTGCCTTGTATACTCTTGCAGGATGGTTTGAAGGATAAGTTATGTCGCTAAAGTATCCTAACTCGTAGGGGGTATTTTGGGGCATTACAAAAAGTCTTGGGTCAATAATTAAACTGAATAGGACATCTGATGACAGAAGGGGTGATAAAACAACAGTTGAGAGAGAAAGTTGAGACCACATATTCAATTATTAGCCACACTACACATCAAAGTAATCTAATGACTAAACTTGAATAAGCATAATTGCTCAAAAATTGGGGAAGATTGTGTGAGCTTGAGAATGTGGAGAGTCAAGAATAAAGCATGTTAATAATGAGAGAATTATGTCGTATATATCATGATTTTAAGGATTTAGAATGTGCATCAGTTAATCTTTTAATCATTGCATGTCATACTTGAGCATAGTATCAGAATTGCAAGGCATTACTAATGTTTGTGTGTATCGTTACTAGAAAACCCTCACGAGACTTCACTCGTCCACCTTGTTGCATACGCTAAATACAATCGGGGATCCCACGAAAGGGGACGTAGTGTAGAGTAATCTGTTTCTTTTTTTATTTATCTCTATTGCTTGAGGACTATCAATCTATAAGTTTGGGGTTGTGATCGGTGCCAATTGTTACACATTTATGCACCTCAATCTACAATTGTTAGTTCCTTAGAGTATTCTTTTGAAGCACTTTACGGTATTTGGGTATCTTTGTCCATAACAGGGTCATACAAGAAATACAAGCTAGATTTGAAGATTTAAGCGGAGAAAAGCTTTCAAGAGAACTTCATTCAGGAGAAAGGCGAAAGAAAGAAAGAAAAGTATGAAAATTACAAGGGACGATCGACCACTACTCCCTAACGATCGATCACAAGGCAAGTACAGTGACGATCAATCGTAAATCAAAGCTGATCAATCGTCCACAAACCCGAGACCAAATATGAAACCTCAGAAAATGACGACAATCATCCCGCCTAACGATCGATTGTCATCGGTGTTTTTTAGCCTCGTAATTCGTGCGCTAAACTGAATTGTTGCCTCTTTGGAGGTTCCTAAAGGCAGGATTTTGCAACAAGGAAGGGTTCTCTATAAGAAGGAAAGCTATTGGCCTTTAAGAAGATTCTAAATTTTGGAGAATTGAAGGAAGAGAAGGCTATGAAGATCAAGAAGGTTGGAAGATGGGTTCTTCACGTTCTTCGTTGAAAGCGGTGTCCCTTACTCTCAGCATAAACTAATTCTTTTTTCTATAGTTTAGGTGAAACCCTAGCCAAGTAATTGTGTCTCTTTGTACTTTATTTTAGTTTATTCAACTGTAAAAAATGGTTGCATAATAAGAGAGTTATTCATAACTAGAGTTTGTTGATTATATTCGATTTCAGTGTGATCTTATCCTTGTCTTAGGTTTTATTATATTGAGATTGAAATCATCCATCTTAATTTTCTGTGATTATTAATGTGGATTTTATACAATGGTATTACTGTTGAGGAATTAAATCATAGGATATTTTATGCTAAGAGAAGACAAGTGATTTCATAACTCTAGTTTAGTGTGTATCACTCGTGCTAACCGAAGATATGATATGCATAGGGTCGAATCCCTTGAATCATTCTAGATGGATGAGTGGAGTCTTGTAGTCACTCTCATCCCTATTGTTTACATTGTGATGGACTTGAATAAACATTAGGGACCAGTTATGAAGCTAGTGGTGGATTCGAGCACCCTAGATCTTCTCTCACCTTTATATCACTAAAAGCTCTTAGTTTGATTAGTTAAATTAAAATCTACTAGTTTAAGTTTTGTTTTTGGGCTAAAATAAATCCAATCAAATCAACTTGTTACTCCTTGACTCACAATCAATCTTGAGATAAAAGCAATTAAATCAGCGCAATCTTCTGTGGTTCGACACCCCATACTAGTCACTATTCTACAGAATTGTAGTTATTACAAGGTTTATTTAATTGATGACCAATACTTGTCTCCCTTTTTATCTTGTGTTGGATTACTCTCATTCCCCTCTTTATTTAATTCATTGTGATGTGTGGGGCCCTGCACTAGTCCCATCTATTTCTAGATATCGATACTATATTATTTTCATTGATGACTACAGTCGCCACACATGGTTCTATCCCTTGCATCAAAAATCTGAGAGTGTCGCTTGCTTTGATGCTTTTCGTCGCATGGCTTAAAATATTTTGGATACTCGGATTAAGTACTTTTAATTTGATGGTGGTGGTGAGTTCACAGGCTCACCCTTTCAAACCCTTCTTCGCACTCATGGCATCATCCATAGGCATTCTTGCCCTCATACGCCCCAATAGAATGGGGTCACAGAATGTAAACTCCGTTACTTAGTTGACACCCTCAATACCCTCCTTAGTCATAGTCATCTTCCCATATCCTTTTGGGTCGAGGCTCTCTCCACAAGCATTCATCTTATCAACCGGCTGCCCACTTTAATTACTAATAACATCTCTCCTCATGAACTTCTTTTTGGAAGCGAACCTGATTATGTTGGGATGAAAGTTTTTTGGTGTGCTTGTTACCCCTTCCTCGACAATTATTGGTAAGACCAACTAAGCCTAAAGTCCCTCCGTTGCATCTTCTTGGGATATTGCTCTCTTCATAAGGGTTATTAGTGTTTTGATCTGGCTACAAATCGGGTTTATATCTCTTGCCATGTTACTTTCAACGAGCACCTATTTCTGTACTCTGACCATGTAGCCCATGTGCCACCTTCTACTTCACCACAAGTTATCATGCTTCCAGGGGCGATGCCACTAACGGCCCCATTGAGCCTTTCTCCACCAGCTACCACCACAACTTCAATTGCATTGGAGCATGCTACCATGCCTCCACCTTCCCAGTTGCCCCTCGAGTTTTCTCACTTATAGCGGATCACCCAGCAATAGTTACCACCTCCCCTACTATTGCTAGCCCCAACCCTCTAGTGCCTCTATCCAAGAGCTCCATTGCTCCTCTTGCCGCTCTCCCTCTTGCTCCTTCAGCATGCCCTCCAGCCCTTGCTCTTGATATTTATGTTGAGCTCCCCTTGCTCAGCCTGTTGCACCGGCACCTCATCACTATCCCACTCGCTTCCAAGATGGAACTCTGAAACCGTGAAGCTTCTATGCTACCAAGCACCCTATCTCACAGGCTCTCTTCAATCATTGCCTCATGCCAATGGGAGTGTTTGGACACCTCAGTAAAATATGTAGGTTCAAAAACTATAGTCATGAGGTAATGATTGAGGAGTTTAATGCCCTTTTGAAGAATCAAACTTGGTCTCTCATCCCCGCTACCTTTCATCATAATATCGTCAGTTTTAAATGGGTCTATCGCATCAAATTTAATGTTGATGGTACATTTGAATGCTACAAAGATCGGTTGGTCTCCAAGGGCTAATCAATGTCATAGACTCAACTATGATGAGACCTTTAGCCCGGTCATTAAGCCCACCACCATTCGGACAATCCTATCTATAGCCACATCAAGAGGCTGAATACTTCTGTAAAGTCATATTTTGTATTGGCTTAATTCCGATGTCAAAATGGTGTCAATGTAAGTCTAGTTTCGTTCATCTGGTTGTTCAAGACTGGTGAAGATGAAGCTCCAAAGACCCAAGTGAAGTACATTCTGGCTAAAGCTTCGCTCACACTCTTAGGATGGTAAGTGACCTAGATACCTAGTGGTTACCTTAGGTGGAATTGACCTCGATAACTTTATCATATACCCTAGGTGATTAGAAATTGACCCAAGTTAGTCTAAATGGCCTTATGGATGGTTGATTGGTTTTTGGAATTGGTTATATACAACAAAGTAGCAGAAATCAGCACAGGTCGTTCAAACGGCATGCTAGCCGTTCGAACGACTTCCTGGAAATTAGATTCCAGTAGCCACCTCATGGACTATTTTGTGACCAATCTTAAACCAATCACTAGGTCGTTCGAACGGCCAGAAGGGCGTTCACATGGCCCTCTTATATTGTGTTTCTAAACCCATCCGAACATCGTTTTTGGAAAGGAAATTGTCTTGGCTGTTTAAAGGATGATCCCTTAGCTCATTCTAAGGTTGAAGTGAGACAGTTTAGAGGCTTCTCTTAATATTCTAGGGTTCTCTAATCCCCTCTTGGTAGATACCCTTTGTTCTCCTCTCTCCTTCTCTAGAGAATGCAAGATTAAGTTGTTTCTTCTTGATATTGCATCGGTTTGTCTCCGATATGTTTGAGATCACTCTAGAAGACTATTAAAGCCTTCAAATTAGTGTGTATACTCAGTGTGAGTATTTGGTTGGCATGAGCCAAAGCCGTCGAGGACGAAGATCGATCTTTGGAGATCGTGGTTGGAAACTCTGAGAGGCGTTGAACGGTGAGGAACCAGAGCTACTGTTACAAAGATCGAACGAGGAGTTCGTGGACTTTAAGAGGAAGAATTTGTACCAAGGAACGGTGTTTGGTGTCCGGTTGGGTAAGGTTCGAGTCTTGTACTTGATAATAATTCTCAAAGTTGATTTTGTGTTAGACTAGGTCCCGTGGTTTTTTCCGGAAAGGTTTTTCCAGGTAAAAAATCTCATGTGTTCTGAATTGTGTCTTCTAGTTTCGCACTTGATTGATTTATTTTCCATAACTCAGATTAATATCTTGTTAAAATTAAAATTGATAGATATTGCTAGGAGGACCTATTCAGCCCCCCCCCCCCCCCCCCTCTAGTTTATAGGAATCATTGAATAAGGATATTTCAATTGGTATCAAAGTGGGTTCACTCACAAGGTTAAACCCTTAAATGTGATCTTGTTCATAAATCCTTGATCAATGATTACTCTAAGTGAGGGGGGTTCTGTCTCTCGTCCCCCACTATTTGATGAGAATAATTATACCTATTGGAAAGCTCGAATGAGAACCTATCTCAAATCTATAGACGAGAGAATTTGGATGCCTATTATACTAATATTTTTGGTGACATAACCATCACCAACGACTCCAAAAACTGGTCCAGAGATGAGCTAGAGACTAGTGGATGGAACACTAAGGGTCTCAATGCAATCTTTACTACAATCACCGCCGAGGAATTCCGACGAATTTCTTCTTGTGAAACTATAAAAGAGGCTTGGGACATTCTTGAGATTACCCATGAGGGTACCACTACTGTTAAGATCTCAAAGCTTCAAATGCTCACAACCAAATTTGAGAACCTAAAAATGGAAGACAATGATAAGTTTGATGAATTCTATGTTAAACTAAGTGACATTGTTAATTCAAGTTTCAATTTGGGTGAAAATCTAAGTGAGTCTAAAATTGTAAGAAAAATCTTTATATCTCTTCTTGAGAGATTTCAATCTATGGTCACTACCATATAAGCGAGAAAGAATGTAGACTCTCTCAAGATTGAGGAACTGGTTGGATCCCTCCAAAGCTTTGAACTCAATCTTCAGCCATCCAAGAAAATAAATCAGTAGCCTTGAAATCTGTCAAGGAAACTTTGGATAAAGATGATAGTGACTCAGAATTGGGAGACAAGGACTTGGCCTTATTTGTTAAGAAATTTCAAAAAAATATTGAAAATAAATAGAGATTTAATCCTAGAAAAGGAGGAGAATCTTTTGAAAAGCCAAAGTCAAAACCTTGGGAAAATAAGAAAACTTTTAAAGGTGATGACAAGAAATCTCGTGGCATTCAATGCTATGAATGCAAAGGATATGGTCATATCTCACTTGAATGCCCTAATAATAAAAAAAAAAGCAAGGGAAAAGTGATGAATGCCACATGGGATGACAGTGAAGCCGAAAGTGAAAAATCTGATAACTCTTCTTCACGTGGAGAATTTGCTAATCATATGGCCTTTATTGTCTCCCTATCTAAGATTGTTGAAACTCTCTTCACGGTTGATGAAAATGAGAAAAGTGATAATAGTCAAGAGACCGAGACTAGTGAAGATAAGAGTCACAGTGACTCTGAACCTAATGATGATATAGACTCAGCTTATGAAAAGCTATATTTTGAGAGTCTAAAGCTGAAGAAGGCAAAAATCTCCTTGAACGAAAAATTAAAAATAGTTCAACTTGAAAGAGATGATTGCAAGCTAGATGTAGAATGGAAGAGTGCTCTAGTTTCTCAACTTGAGCGGGAAAAAGATGGCCTTGTGGTCAAATTAGAGTGTCTTGAGGAAGAGAATGTTGCATTGACCGAATGGGTTAAAGTTCTAGAAAAACACTTCTATGAATGGAACTAAAGAGTCAAAGACTCTTGTTTTAGAATTAGAAACTGAGAGAGATAACCTTATTGAGAAGGTCAAGTTTCTTGAAATGGAATTTCTTAATCTCCTCAAAGTTAAGGATGGGTTAGCAAAGAAAGTGATTGAATTTGAAAAAGAGGCTAGACTTCTTAGCAACCGTAAAATATTGGATGACTTGGCTAGAATGCAACGTTGAGCTGTGACCATGACTGGCATAGGACATATAGATAGACCATCGATTCCTAGGGATGATGGTACTATGGCTAATGCAACATTTGAGCCAATCCATGGAAATTCAAGTCATGATGAATCCACTACTTTTGACTCTAAGGCTAGGATTCTAGATCACCTGTCCAACCAAATATGAATCCAGCCTACCCTAAACTTCATCAAACTTTTGTTGCTCTAGGATGTGGTAGAAATTCTGATTATAATGAAGCTATGAGGACACATGTCCATCATTCAGCTAGAAGGGTTCCTTCTTCTCACAAATTCATTCCCACATATTTTCAGTGTGGATTGAAGGGTCACACAAGACCTAATTGCTTTGCTTTTAGGAGGAATCCTCGAAATGGTTCATTAAATCAAAATCAAAATCAAGGAAATCTTCAAAAGCAAATTCAAGTCCTAGCTGAAAAGTCTAGGAATTTGAGAGAAGAAGTGATGAAAATAGCTCAACTCTCTAGTACTAGAAATGGTTCGGACACTTCTTATATTTATCATGAAGAAGGTAACAGGATGAACCAAAGAGCTACGGCGAGACAAAGGAGAAGAAAAAGTAGGAAATCCAAGAAGAAGAAGGTCAATCCTATATATTCTCATACAATGGATAAAGATCGAAAGGACAATAAAAGGCTAAAATCCATCTATGTGAAAAAGGATGACATTAGATGTTTTGCCACTCGTACCTCCTTGAACTCCCAAAATCCTAACTTGTGCGAGGTTGAGTGATAGTGTGGTTCTATCTCATAGCCTAGGTGTTCATCATGCCCTATCCCTCCCTAGTGCTATCTCTTTGTGTCTATTAGATGATTTTGCATTTTCTTTATTTTTCATCTTTTGATTTAGTTCTTGTTGATTAAAATAGTAACTCCAAAAAGATTTTGTGTTTCTTTTTAGATATGTTTTTTTCTTTCAGATATTTAAAGATCCAAAAACATTGAAAAATCAAAAATTCAAAAAGATGTTGGTTTAGGCTATCTCTCCTATCATACTATGGTTTCAATTTTCTTGTAATAATAATTCATAGTTCATGCCAACGTAAAAATATTGAATAAGATTGAGTTCATGAAGATATTACACCTACTAGGACTGTTGTGTGATTGAAAATAGACAAACTTGCTAATCACAGTTAGAGTTTTGTTAACTATGTTGCTAAGTGTCATGCACATGCACTCTAACTGACCCTTGAACATGGTTTAAACTCCTAACTATAGGTAATGTTATTATCCATGATGTCCCACTTAGTTGACCAAAATCTGGATTGACCATTAAGTTAATATCCCATTTGCTCGTGCCCCTTTATGAAAAGAATGAGGTAATGGAAAGGGCTACCTTTGGGATAGTGTGAAAGTCACTATTTGATGCAAACAATATATAATGACTACCTATGTAGATAGTAGTTATCTATCTGGGTTGCAAGTGTGAAAGCCCTTGCTACCAATAACTAGGGCTACCTACCCAAATAGAGTGAAAACCAACATTGTAAGAAAAAGATGAAAAAGTGGAAATCCAAGAAAAGAGTTCCAACAATGTGGATATGTTGTCAAAAAAAGAAAAAAAAAGACAAATTGTTCAAAAAGATAACAAGGGTAAAAATTTACTCACAGTCAACAAATGCTAAAACCAGGAATTAACAGGTTTGACTTCTAGTGATTGAGACACCTTCAGTCCCTGAAATGCAATAATATCATAACCTTAACAAAGGATTGAAACCTCAGAAAAATTCAAGTCAGAAACTCCACTACACACACACTATGCTTCAAAGTGAAACTTTTCACTAAATGTGTCTTAGTTATTGAGTCTCTAGTTAATCACCCTATGAGTCTAAAGTAGATGGACATATCCTCATTTATATTAAATTTTGGGTAAATTACTTTTGACATCTTGGAAATTGCTTCAATTATATGTAATTATATACTTGTGATGAGAGCTTGTTTTCAGGGGGAGTTTTATGTTTTATATCTTGAAATATCTTTCACTCTTATATGATGGTTGATATAACATTGATCTCAGGGGTTTCGTAATTCAAAAAAAGAAAATTTTCTGGTGTTGGGACTTAGGGGGAGTGTTTTCAAAACTCAAAACTGAGGTTTTCAGGGAATTGTCTGCCCAGGCGTTCAAACGGGCTAATAGTCATTCTCTGTAGTTCGAATGGCTAGCCATCCGTTCGAACGGGCATCGCAGATTTGGTTTTAAATCCCTCGATTAGCCTTATCTTTTAATTACACGTTCGAACAAACTAAAATCAGAGAATAGGGCTCCGAAATTTTCACTCCTACTTGATGTAATCTCTTACCTTCATCTTGAAATTCATTTCATTGAGTTCTAATTTGTCATTCCAAATCATGTTTTCCATCGTTCCCCTATGGATTTTAGCATTCCTAATGACGAGTTCTTCTTGGAGAAAGAATCCTAAAAATCCTTCTACCCCTGACCCCTCTCCTTCAAATTCCTCTTAATCTAAGTCGAAGTATGAGAGTGACTCATATCATGGACCTCCTCCTACTCAAGGTTCGAGGATAGAGATAGAGGAGCCTTCGGCCCCAAGATCTACTAGGGCTAAGGCCAATCCCACTACGGGTAAAGGCAAGGCTATTGCCCCCAAGCCTAAGCCTAAGGCTGCCTCCAAAAAGGCACCAAAAAGGGCTAAAGTGACCCATGCTCACCCCTCCACTAATGGCTCTAGGTTTAGGAACCACACTATGGCATATCTCCATGAGCATTACTTCCAAAACTGGGTTGTTGTCCTTGAATAGATAGTCTATCTTCGTGACTTTAGCCACACCGATCTTCCTCACATTATCCAATATCGAGAATGGCAGAGTGTTCTTGCTTTATCTGGGCAATGCCCTCTAGCCTTGGTTCGAGAATTTTATTCGAATGTTCATAGGGAGGACCTAGTAAACATGACATTTAAGACCCAAGTCAATGGTATACTTATGACTATCCACCCAGACTTCATTGCTAGGCTCCTACACATTCCTAGAGTTCTAGATGCCTACTTCCCATTCTATTATAGGATAGATCCCCATGCCCACCACATGGATGAGATTTCCATCATGATTTGTGGCTCCCAGACTAGTTGGCCCCCTACTCATCTCCTGCAGAACAGATTGAGCCCGTTCGAGTCCTTCATTTGCTCATGTCCTCCAACCTCCACCCTAGAGGTCATAGCACTAACATTAGTCCAAATCGTGCTTGATTCCTTCACGCTCTTCTCACTGATGAGCCTATTAATCTTGCTTCTCACATCATAAAGTTGATGATCCATGCATCCCGTCTTTATGTTGGCACCATTGGCCTGCTATTTGGCATCTTGGTCAAACTTATTCTGGCCACCTATGATATCCATCATTCAGTTGGTGAATTATTTGGTACCTCTAAAGGACCTCTCATAGCGAAGGCCTACACTAGTTACATAGCCCATGTTTCTGACCCTACTGGACCTCCTCCTAATAGTGGACCTACTCAGCCTACTCTTACTCCTGCTCCTCCTATGACAATGGATCTACTAGCCGCTTAGATGGCTCAGTTAGCTGAGAGCCAAATTTTGTTCTTCGATGAGTCCCACTCAGCCCAGGCAGTTTTTCATAGCATGATGGAAACCTAGTTCTCTAGTCTTGCTGCCAAGACTCGAGGTCACTTCTGGCATCTCAGCACTTCGGTGACGGATCTGAGGTTGGATTTTGAGCGACTTAGAGTGGAGTGCTCACGCCATGCTGATGATGATGATGATTCGATCGATGATGGAGATGAGGTGGCTGATGCTTAGTTTTTAGTCCTGGATTAAACATAGATGTTTCTTTTTGATGTGGATGATATTTTTCAATGATGTATTTTGGCATGGAACATTATTGTCTGCCTTTGGAACTAGTTAGCACTTATGGATGCTACTCTTAACGTATATTGGCATGGACCAGCTTACTTTCTATCTTTGGATCCTACTAGCACTTGTAGATGCTATTTTGTTTATGATGATTTTGTGATGTATTCTGTCTATGATCCACTTTTGTCATTTTCCTACTTTTTGATCATGTTTTATTTGCCTACCTTATGGATATGGATTGTGGGAATATTTTATTTGAATCACTTTGAATAATCTAGACCTTGTTATATCTGTTTCATATTTGTGGATGATTTTTTTTGTTATTAGTGGATGACTTTTAGTTTAGTCATTCCTCTTGTGGATGATTTATCTTGATGCTATCGGTGTTTTAGTCCTATTGATATACTTTGGATAGCTTGTCTTGATATAGATGTTCTCTAGAGTCATAATGCTAAAAAAAAATTCATAATTTGAGCTTGATGATTATTTCCCCTCGAATATAAATGATTGATGCTATGCTTTGGCATTTGTGCCAAAAAGGGGGAGAGAATGTAGAAATACATTCCCATCATGGGAGAATGTAGATATACATTCCATTTATGATCTTGGTACACCTGGTTATTATAATTTGTATTTCTCATGCCTCACTTTGTTTTGTGTTTTAGCATGTACAGGTGCTCAGATCAAGATTGACATAAAAGACTAAATAATGTATAAATTGTCAAACTTTATTTCTAAGTCATGTAATTGGTTAAACTCTCCATGTTTGAATGGTTTAGGGGAGTTTGTATCAAGCCATGTACTTCAATTTTTATTTTGTCACAGAATTAACAAAAGGGGAGATTGTAAAGTCATATTTTGTATTGGCTTAATTCCGATGTCAAAATGGTATCAATGTAAGTCTAGTGTCGTTGTTCCTCTGGTTGTTCAAGACTGATGAAGATGAAGCTCCAAAGACCCGAAGTACATTCTGGCTAAATCTTCGCTCACACTCTTAAGATGGTAAGGGACCTAGATACCTAGTGGTTACCTTAGGTGGAATTGACCTAGATAACTTTATCATATACCCTAGGTGATTAGAAATTGACCCAAGTTAGTTTAAATGGCCTTATGGATGGTTGATTGATTTTTGGATTTGGTTATGTGCAACAAAGTAGCAGAAATCAGCACAGGCCGTTCGAACGGCATGCTAACATTCAAACGCCACAGAACGGATAGCCAGCCGTTCGAATGGCTTCCTAGAAATAGGTTCCTGTAGAACCCCGAAACTTTTTGCTCATGTCTTGGAATGTGTGCCAAGGCATTATACCTTGTAATGTCCAACTTCATGAAATGATAATTTGAAAACTTAGAGAATAGTCTCAAGGATGCTATAATTAATTAAATAAATTATCTAATAATAAACTATAGCCTTACAAGTGTCCTAGGCAAGTTTAAAAAATGTTAGAATAGAAGTAGGACAAGTCCAAATAGTAGGAATGGATGAACAATGGTCTCAGTGTAAAAAATTACAGAGCACCGATCGCTCGGTCCATTGAGCGATCAATCGGTCCACAACCGATCGATCGGAGGCTATCGACTGGTTGAAGATTTTGTATGGGGAAATTTTCTAGAGAGCTTTTTTTTGACCGAGATCTTGGTCATTATCAACGGTCGCTCGGTAGGCAACCGATCGCTCGGTCCTGACCACCGATCGATCGGTCTATTGTGTTTTTGCAGAATTTCATTAAGGGCTTTTTCGGCATTTGGGTGTTATACCCTTTACATATAAGGCTTGCCCGAGTCTTTAGGGCTCATTCTCAACACTTAGAAGATTTGAGAGATAAGGAGAGAAGAGAAAGGGGTTTCTAAACCTAGGGTTTTCTTTCGAGGAGGAATCAAAGGGTTGAAGACCCACAATCATCCTCAAGCTTGTTCTTCTTCAAGTTCTCGACTCAAGCTCGTGAGGACGACGCTCTCTAAGCTAGGGCAGCAACTCATGCACATTTTAGCAAGGGGTTTCTTCCCTCATTTGTCAAGGTCGGTATTTGTTTGCTACCCTCCTAGTTATGGTTTTCCCTCTTTCTTCCTTGTCCTTTAATTTGCTTAAACTATAACTATACTATATGTTAGAATGGATGAGTGGAGAGGATGTTTGGCGATTGGATGCCATTTGTGTGGTTGTGATGAATGAAATGGGGAGGGTATTGTGCAAATAACAAACACACGTGGATGTTGTGAATACAAACCCACCTAGAAAATCATATGATAGGTTTAACAACTAAAATGCACACCACATGTTTGATGAAATACCAAGGTGAATAAAATGAGTTGAAATTAAGAAATGCATGCTTAAAAGTTTATTTAAATTGCTAGGGTTTATGATAGTGTGATAATTTTCTTTCCCTAAATTGGTATGAATATTGACTTACTCAAATTATTGATGTTATATGCATTATGAATTTCCCAATTGTCATATTTAACTTCAAATGCAAGTATGTACACTATCTCACGAGCACGTTATGCATGACATGGTTTATCGGCATTTCAAATATAAGGTTTAGAGGTGGGAAATGTCTTACAACATGTTTTGCCTCGCTTTTAGCAAGAACAAGACTATCATGCATTTAGGAAGAAGGGTCTCCCTTCCCTCACAAGTAGTTTATTTTCCAAGCAAGCATGGAACATGACATGGCAAGCATGAGCATTTAGAAAGAAGGGTCTCCCTTCCCTCACAAGTAGTTTATTTTCCAAGCAAGCATGGAACATGACATGGCAAGCATGAGCATTTAGGAAGAAGGGTCTCCCTTCCCTCACAAGTAGTTTATTTTTCAAGCAAGCATGATACATGACATGGCAAGCATGAGCATCTAGGAAGAAGGGTCTCCCTTCCCTCACAAGTAGCATAAACAGGTTTATTTTCCAAGCAAGCATGACATGGCATGACATGACATGATACGACAAGACAAGACAGACAAGACAAGTTTTCAAGCACGAAAAAGGGCAATTTAAGTCAAGTCAAGTGCACGATGTTTTCAAGGATTTTATCGGCTTTTACGAATGCAAGCATGATTATAAACTGCTTTACTTTCTTGTGATGATATGAATTGTTCCTGCTTTATATATGTGAACTGCTTCCTGTTTTCTATATGGCTATGGTTTTGCTATGACTGTTGGTTAGCATTTGGTACCCGCTAAGTATTCCATGCTCAGCCGTACTTCTTATGTCGGCAGGTGATAGCGGAGCGGCTGTTCCTTTTGATATCTGTGCTCCGAGTCATTGGGTGGAGGAGGAGTACGTCGAGGAACCTGTAGAGGAACCTCCGGTAACGGGTTATTATTAGAGGTGGTAGATTCTGAGTGAATAGCTGTGGGTGAGTTGAGAGATATATGTTCATGTATTTTGGCGGGCCTGACCGCACTTTCTTTTGTGTATCTTTTTGTATAGACTTGGATCACATATATATGTATAGAGGTTTGGTTAAGTCTTCCGCTGTGCTATGTTAGAGTATGTTTCCGCTAATTATGTCCTCTTTTGTTTATGCTTTGTGGGTTTTTGCAGGATGGTTTGTCAAGCAAGTCACGATTAGTCGTCCAAAGTTCACTCTAACTCCTAGGGTAGGTTTTGGGTCGCGACAGTTCCAGTAGCCACTTGGTGGACCGTTTTGTGATAAATCTCAGACCAATCTCTAGGCCATTCGAATGGCTAAAAGGGCGTTGGAACAACCCTTGTATATTGTGTTTCTAAACCCATCTGAACTTCATTTTTGGCAATGAAATTTCCTTGGCTATTTAAAAGATGATCCCTTAGCTCGTTCTAAGGTTGAAGTGAGAGAGTTTAGAGGCTTCTATGAATATTATTGGGTTCTCCAATCCCCTCTTGGTGGATACCCTTTGTTCTCCTCTCCTCCTTCTTTAGAGAATGCAAGATTGAATTGTTTCATCCTGTTCTTGCATCAGTTGATTTCTGATATGTTTGAGGTCTCTCTAGAAGACTATTAAAACCTTCAAATCAGTGTGTATACTCTATGTGAGTGTTTAGTAGGCATGAGCCAAAACTGTCAAGGACGGAGATCGATCTTTGGAGATCGTGGTTGGAAAGTTTTAGAGGTCTTGGTCGGTGAGGAATCGGAGCTGTTGTTGTAGGGATCGAACGAGGAGTTCATGGACTTCAAGACGAAGAATATGTAGCGAGAAACAGTGTTTGGTGTCTGGTTGGATAAGGTTCGAGTCTTATACTTGATAACAATTCTCATAGTTGATTTTGTGCTGGACTAGATCTCGTCCTAGAAGGGGTTTCCATGTAAAAAATCTCATATGTTGTGAATTGTGTGTCTTCTACTATTTCCACACTTGATGACATTCTTTTCCATAACTTTGATTAATATCTTATTACAATTAAAATTGGTAGAAATTTCTACGAAGACCTATTCAAGCCCCCTCTAGGTCATAGGAATCATTGAATTAGGATATTTCAACTTCAGCAACTTGATGTCCGTAATGCCTTTTTACATGGATCTTTAAATAAGGAGGTTTGCATGGTTCAACCTCCTGGTTTTGTTGACAAGGCTTACCCTACCCACATTTGCAAACTTCACAAAGCCCTCTATGGCCTCAAGCAAGCACCGTAGGCATGGTTTCAACGATTCAGTTCTTTTCTTCTTCAAAATGGCTTCACTGACAATTGATTTGATTCTTCAATGTTCATTCACCATGGTAACTCTAGCACTCTCATTTTACTACTCTATGTTGATGATATCATGCTTACTAGCTCATCCCCTTCTTTGGTGACTTCTTTCATCAAAGTTCTCTCTTAAACATTTGAGATGAAAGACTTAGGGGATTTACATCACTTCCTTGGTATGGAAGTGCATCGACCCTCCTCCACTCTCAAGCTCAGCCAAACTAAATATGCACTGAATCTCTTCAACAAATTTCAGATGACTGGAGCAAAGCCCTGCAACACTCCATTTTCTTCTCGGTAAAAGTTTTCTACCTTCGATGGTGACCCATTACCGGATCCCACCGAATACCACAGCCTTGTTGGTGCCCTATAATATCTAACTCTCACACGGCCCGACTTACCTTATTTTGTTAACCAAGCCTGTCAGTTCATGCACCAACCTACAACAACGTACCTCATTGCAGACAAACACATCTTGTGTTATCTCAAAGGGACTCCTTCTCTTGGTATTACCTTCTTGGCAAATTCTTCATTTGACCTTCGATCCTATGCAGACGCAGATTGGGCCGACAATCCAAATGATTAGAAATCCACAATGGGTTACTGTATTTATCTTGGCCTCAACCTTATCTCATGGGAGAGCAAGAAACAGCCCACGGTATCTCGTTCTAGTGCCGAGGCCGAATACAATGCCCTTGCCGCTTCTATAGCCGAAACTATTTGGATTTGCTACATTCTCCGTGAAATTGGTCTACCGTCCTCTCCAGCTCAAGTATTTTGCAATAATTTCAGTGCCACCTATATGGCAGCTAATCTTCCATGCTCACACAAAGCACATTGAAATCGACTACCACTTCGTCTGTGAACATGTTCTTCGTGGCACTCTCCAAATCAATTTTGTTTCAACTCAAAACCAACTGGTGGACATCCTCACTAAGGCTCTACCACTGCTGGACAATCTGCTACTCCCTTCGTCTACATCAAGTTGTGGAGGAATATTAACAGTCTCACCACATCAGTTTCCAAACCAAGGTTCTCAACCTCAAGAGTCACTGCTAAACAGATCTTCACCCACTTTGGTGTGATGAGTGATTGTGTTGTAATAGACTTGCTACTTTTAGACTAGTTGCCTTGTACAAGGACTCTCCATGAGATCCTATATATATTGGTATGTATTCACTTAACAAAGAATCAAGGTTTCTCTGTGATTCCTACTCTTTGAGAAGGATACGTGAATTAGTTTTATGAAAACGAATGCATCTCGCCTGATATTTGGGTTACTACCACTACAAACTATATTTCATGGATCTATTTAACCATAGTGAAGAATCAACATTACATACCTATTTTGACTATGGTGGGTCTCACAACTGCCACATCGCCCAGAATTGAACCCAAATCCTCTACCCTAAAAGGTAATACATTGTACCATTGGAGCAAAATAGAGAGGTGTTTATACAACCACGTTTTGTTTTTGGGTGACTCCCATATGAGCTCTTATAATGCGGTTAAGGCGGGACTACAATCAGCCAGCGTGGTACAAGACCACTTTACCATAACATACTTGTATAAGCATTACAAGTAGCTTTCAAGGCCCCAGACTTGAAGCCATGTTGGTAACTTGGAAAGAAAAAGTATGAACCATTGATCCACACATCATGTTGAGTGAAAATGTTTTGACTATTGCAGATAATAGATAATAATGGTGGAATTGTGTGTATCCATTGTGGATCACCCGAAGTGTATATATAACTGATATTTCGTCCATGAAAGGGCTATTAACTATATAAGGAAGAAATATAGTTGTACATAGAATAGAGATTTTAAACTATTCGAAATAGATAAGGAACACTCTATCTCCAATAAATAGGTTATCTTTGTGAATCTTTTGGAGACAATCTTAGAGAGGAATCAGGTAATGATGAGTGGGAGAGCATCTCAGACAGTCAGCTAGTGACGTAGATCATGAAACTGTGGAGTCTAGTGAAGACATCAACAATTAATTGGTCAACACTTAGAAGAAAAAGGACTCGAAGTGATCCACGTGTAACTCGTTCGCGAACAAAGTTGTAGTCAATCTCTACATCTTTGGTTTGAGTATGGAGAATCAAGTTGGACGCAAGATATGTAGCACTAAGGTTATCACACCGGATTGATGTTGGACAAGAAAGTCGAATATCCAGATCTCTAAAGAGAAAAGTGAGCCATTGGATGTCTACAACAGCCGCAATGGTAGTAGCTAGAGCACCGTACTCAGCCTCCATGTTAGACAGCGAGACAGTATGTTGCTTCTTGGCGTGCCATGTGATTAAATTAGGTCCAAGAAACACATAAAAACTTGTAGTTATCGTCGACCATCGGAGGACCCATGCCCAATCGCGTTGGAGAAGACACGAAGTTGGAAATCAGAGCTTCGTTGGATGTGGAAGGCAAAAGAAGGCATTCTCTTAACGTACCATAGAATGCACTTGGCAACGAGATGACTTGTACAGGTTTGATGCATGAACTGATAAAATTGATTAATATATAGCATATGTAATGTAACTGATAAACTTAATTAATATATAGCATATGTAACGTCAAGGCGAGTTGTAGAGAGATACGATAGTGCACCCACAATACTTTGATAGGATGTAAAGTTGGTGATGGGATCTCCATCATAAGCAGATAATTTGGATCCAATAGGAACTAGAGAACCACAAGGTTTGGCTCCAATCATATTGGCATGATGTAATAGATTAAGTGCATACTTCGTTTAAGTGAGTAAAATTCTGGTTGAGTCTCGTCGAGCATTCAGACGGAGGAAGCGATGCAGCAATCCAAGATCTTTAATTTCAAATCATGATCACGGGTTACCAAAGAGATTTGGATGAAAGAAGAATTATCGCCAGTCAATATTATATCGTCAACATAGAGCAAGAGGATTGTAGTTCCATTAGCACCTCGAAGAAAGAACATAGAGTGATCTTCTTGGCTGTAAAAGAAACCAAGCTCAAGAAGATAAGAGCTTATATGATTAGATTTTTCATGCCTTTAATAAAAGTGTTATGGGTATAATAGTCTTTGTGATGTTTTAATGTGTTTGTATTTATATCTAATTGGTGTGGTGTGATCATGTCGCGCCCTAAAATACCCCCTAGGAGTTAAGGGATACTTTAGGTGTGACTATACGTACCTGCCAAACCCTCTTATAATGAACAAGGTGAATATAATACTAAACAATGTTAATCAGAGCGCGGAAGCTAAACATAGATTGCGGAAGCGTAAACTAATTTTTTTTTTCTTTTCTTTTAAAGTTCCAAAATAGTATTGCAAGTAAACACAAGTATATACAACACATGTCTAAGTCTAAGGTGGACAGGCCCACCTATCAAAATATCAAAATACACAAAACCCTCTCGTACTCTTCCCTCAACAGTAGTTGAGGTACGGCCACACGTCGAGGTCCCGGTCCGCCTGAGACTGTAGTGGGATAGACGGCTCTCTCTCCTCTATGTATTCTTCCTCGACCCAAGCCTCCGAGTCGAGGGCTCCCTCAGCACCTGCCGACATGAAAGTACAACTAAGCATGGAATACTCAGCGAGTGCAAGCTACTAGCTAACCATAACAATTAATAAAACACAACAACAGTAATACTATACAGAGCAGTAATAGGAACATCACAAAAGAAACAATATTAAACATGGTATGATACAATCATCTTAACGTCCGTGCATGAATGCGAAAACTCCGATAAAACTCATGCTTGGAAATCCGGTTCATGTCTCGGTATGGCTTGAGAAAATCATGTATGCGTGTATGCATGAGTGCCTTGTCCTCATCTTGTAAACTTGTGAGCCAGAGGCTAGCACCCGAATCTTCCTGGGCTGCCAACCTCCTTGATATCTGGTTTTCTTGTGAGCCAGAGGCTAATACCCGAATGTCCCTGGGCTACCAACCTCCTTGACATATAGTATTTTTGGTTTTCTTGTGAGCCAGAGGCTAGTACCCGAATGTCCCTGAGCTACCAACCTCCTTGACAGTACGTGAATTTTAATTACTTGTTTGGTTTTCTTGTGAGCCAGAGGCTAGTACCCGAATGTCCCTGGGCTACCAACCTCCTTGACAATAGTGTGTTTTAGGTTTTCTTGTGAGCCAAAGGCTAGTACCCGAATCTCCCTGGGCTACCAACCTCTTTGGCATGCAATGTCGCGCCCCAAAATACCCCCTAGGAGTTAAGGGATACTTTAAGTGTGACTATACGTACCTGCCAAACCATGCTGTACAACAAGGTAAATATAATACTAAAACAATGATAATCAGAGCGCGGAAGCTAAACATAAATGCGGAAGCGTAACTAACTTTTTCTTTTCTTCTAAGATTTCCAAAATAGTATTCCAAGTTAACATATATACAAAACATGTCCAAGTCTAAGGTGGACAGGCCCACCTATAAAAATGCCAAAATACATAAGCACCCTCTCGTACCCTCCCCTCAACAGTAGTCGAGGTACGGCCACACGTCAAGGTCTCGGTCCGCCTAAGATTGCAGTAGGATAGACGGCTCTCTCTCCTCTATGTACTCTTCCTCGACCCAAGGCTCCGGGTCGAGGGCTTCCTCAGTACTTGCCGACATGAAAGTACGGCTGAGCATGGAATACTTGGCGAGTACAAGCTACTAGCTAACCATAACAATAAGAACACCCAACAACAATACTACAATGCAAAGCAGAAATAGGAGCATTACAAAAGAAATAGCATAAGATACGGTACAATGCAATCATCTTGACGTGCATGCATGAATGCGAAAACTCCGATAAAACTCGTGCTTGAAAACCCGTTTCATATCTCGGTATGCCTTGTAGAAATCATGTATGCGTGCATGCATGAATGCCTTGTCATCATCTTGTAAACTTGCATCTTGTAACTTGTGAGCCAGAGGCTAGCACCCGAATCTCCCTGGGCTGCCAACGTCCTTGATTTATGGTTTTTCTTGTGAGCCAGAGGCTAATACCCGAATGTCCCTGGGCTACCAACCTCCTTGACAATATGTGATTTTTATTACTTGTTTAGTTTTCTTGTGAGCTAGAGGCTAGTACCTGAATGTCCCTAGGCTACCAACCTCCTTGACAATGTGTGTTTTGGGTTTTCTTGTGAGCCAGAGGCTAGTACCCGAATGTCCCTGGGCTATCAACCTCCTTGACATGCAATATTTTCTTGTTGGTTATTATATGCATATGCTCTTAAAATCTCGGTTCATGCAACATGCGTACTCGTGTACGTGTCAATATTACAATCATGAAAATGAGGATAACAAGAGAGATATGACATCAAAATTCATTCAATTCATAGTACATGCATATGGCCATTTGAGTAATTAACATGGTATTTAAATCAATTCACCATTCATAAGAATACATGCGTGAAACCTACTTCCATTTCTAAATTTAAGTAATTTATTCATGGTTTAGGCAATTTGTCGAACACATAACATGCAAGGTTCCTCCATAGTTAATCTTCTTCTTTTTAGTGCATATTTTCCATCAATCATCATAGTAGGTTCATTATGTGTAGAATGCCCATCCACCGTTTTCCTTTCCACACATCACATCCACATCCAACGGCATCTAATCGCCACAACTCCCATCCACACATCCTTATCTCTTTCTTTATCTTGTTTATATTTATTAGGGATGATACATTCCACAAGGAAGAAAACATAATAGCATGAATCAAATTTTACATAGAAAACCTAGATTATTGCTAGGGGAAGTTAGTACGATGTACTAACCTTGAATCAAGGCTTGATCCTTGGTAGAAACCTTGATTGAAGCTCCAACTTGCAAGAAGAAAGATCCTTGCTTGAAGAAGGCTTGGTGTGGGATAGAAACCCTTGAAGTTGTTGTGGAAAACGCTGCCCTACCTTGGAGAAGGAGTCTCACACAAGCTTGAGGTTGGATTTTCGAAATCCAAGCTTTTAGGTATGATCTTGGGTGTTTAAACCCTTGATCTTACTCTCAAATGGAAAGGGGGTCTTTAGAACCCTAGTTTCTTCCTTTCTCTCTCTCAAATAACTCTAAGGGAGTATATGGGGACTCAAGAACCTTATATGGCTAAGGGGTGTTGGCCAAAAGACTAAAAAGCTCTTAGTAAAATTTCTGCAAAATGCGAAGACCGAGCGATTGGTGCTCTGCAGGTCAGAACTATTTTGGCCATATCTTTTGACTCGTTCGTCCGATTTCGACGATTCAACTTGCGTTGGATTCGTCTTTCAAAAACAAACATTTCTGATATTTTAGAATTTCTGATTTCTCTCTTATTTATTAATTAAACTACGAGAAAGACCAATTAGGCATGAAAGTGCTATTCATTAAGTATGGAAAGTCCGGGGTGCTACATGCAATATTTTCTTATTGATTATTATATGCATATGCTCTTGAAATCTCGGTTCATGCACACATGCGTACTCGTGTACGTGCCAATAGTGACAATCGTGGGAGTGCGGACAACAAGAGAGATATAGCATCACAATTCAATTCATAGTATATGCATATAAGAATTTGAGTAATCTACATGGCATTGGATCAATTCATCATTCATAAGAACGCATGTATAAGGCCTACTTTCAATTCTTCATTTAAGTCATTTATTCATATTAGGCATTTTTTCAAACACATAACATGCAATGTTCCATAATAGTTCATCTTCTTCTTCTTAGTGCATATTTTCCATCCAACCATCAAGGTAAGTTAATTATTGGTAAAATGCTCATCCTCCATTTTCCATTTCACACACCACACATATCACACATCACACATTCGGCATCCCATCGCCTCAATCAACATCTCATCCACACATCCATATCTTTTCCTTATCTTGTTTATATTTATTAGGGATGTTACATTTCACAAGGAAGAAAACATAATGGCAAGAATCGTATTTCACATAGAAAATAACTAGATTATTGCTAGGGGAAGTTAGTAGGGTGTACTAACCTTGAATCAAGGTTTGACCTTGAAGGAACCTTGAAATAGAACCCAAAAGGGTAGGGAAGAACCCTTGCTTGAGGAAGGCTTGATTTGGGGAAGAAACTCTTTGAGGAAGACCTTGGAGAACGCTGCCCTAGCTTGAGAAAGGCTCCCCCACGAGTTTGAGGCTTTGCTTTGAAGATTCCAAGTTGTTGGAATGATTCTAGGGTCTTCACCCCTTAGATTTCTTCTCAAAAGCAAAACCCTAGGTTAGGAATCTCCTTCTCCTCTCCCTCTATCTCCCAAAATCTTCTAACTAAGGTGAATGAAGCCCTAACCCCAAAAGACGAAAACAACCTTACTGAAATTTCTGCAAAAATGCGAAGACCGAGCGATCGGTGGTTATGACCGATCGATCGGTTGCCCACCGAGCGACCGGTGATATGACTGAGCTCTCGGTAAAAAACAAGCTCTCTAGAAAATTTCTCCATACAAAATTTCCAACCAGTCAATAGCCTCCGATCGATCGGTTATGGACCGATCGATCGCTCCTTGGACCGGGCAATCGGTGGTCTGCAGGTTTTGACACTAAGTCCAATTTTTCACTCTTTCCACTACTTAGACTTGTCCTACTTCACTTTTGACCTTTCCTAAACATGACTAGGGTCTCTTTAAAGCTTATAGGCTTTACTAATTAATTTATTAAATTAATTATGGCAAAATTATCAAAGGTTTCCAATTCTCATTTCAAGAATTTGGGATTACAAGGTATCATGCTTTGACACACATCCCGAGGCATATACAAAAGTTTCGGGGTTCTACAGATCAAGGCTTAGTCAAAGTTGTAAAGAGAGGGATGCCTTAACATACCCTCAACTTTAGGAAGCTCTAGTTTTGTCACCGTTTATCATAATCAAGTAATTCTTAGACCATTAGAAAGATATTGAAACCCTCTTTAATTTACATGTCTATCATATTTCCTGATTTTGAGTTGAGGTTAAGTCAAATGTTAGATTTCCGAAGTCAGGTCTGTTAAAATTTTGGTCTGCTGTAATCCATCCCAGACCAGTCAACTTTAGAGCCCATTTAGGTAATGAAAACCTCATAATTAGGATTTATCTATTAGAGACTAAATTGTTGCCCTTCGAATAACGAGTCCAACAAAAGTTGAATCGTCAAAATCCGATGAGCAAGTCAAACGTTATGGTCAAAATACCAAATGGAAAAAAATCAGGTCTGCTTTGGACGATCGTCTATCAAAAGCCGATGGTGGATCGCCCGGAACCCAGAAAAATGGATTGCTCTGTAGGATTTGGACGATCGATCGTCCATACTGACGATCGATCGTTAGCGCACAACCCTATTTCATTAAAAGATGCGGATTTTTGGGTTTTTAACCCTTGGGACTATAAATAGGGGTTCTATTTCAAGGTTTTAGACTATCCTACCCATTTCTAACCTAATTTGGCAAAAGGGGAGAGAAAACCTAGGGTTTCTAAAAGGGTTATGCTTGGTGAAGGTAGAGATTGCTCTTAGAAGGAGGAGGAAGCTTGGAGATCTTCCCCAAATCATCTTGGGTGCGATTTGGATCCAAGGGAATTAAAGGATACCTAAGGTCAATAAACTCTCTATCTTAACCCTATTAATGATGTTTTGTGAATATTAGTATGAGATAAATGATAACAATGAAGATCTTATATGTTTTCCTTAATTATGTATGGATTAAGCTTAGTAGAGATGGAAATGGGTTTTATACTATGGATGAAATGTATGAAAGAAGTGAAATACTATGGAGGATGGGATGGATGAGAAGTACGTTTGGGTTGTATGGATGGATTAGGGTTTGGTGGAATCTTAAAAATGGGAAAGGGCAAGGTATCCATAATTAACGCACTCAAGGTGTTTTTGAAATGCTTAAGAATGATGAATGCTAATATAATGCTATTGATTATTAAGAAACTAAGTTAAATGGATATTGTTGTTTGTCATGATAAATTATGCCCTATTTACTTGTATGGTGATCGGTATTCGGGTAGGCCAAATTTTAGAGGAAAATCTTCCACGTTAGGAATTCTCTAACTAGGGAGATGTAACCTAGCGGAGTTTCTTAACGAAAGATTAGAATCTAAGGGATGAATCATTTGACTGTCAATCACGACACTCAAGCACATGTTCACTTGCATGATATGTAGTTGTGTCTCATAAGTCCACTTGTCTCACAAGGATGCATGCATTTGACACGAACATGTTATGAATTATGCCATGAAAGAATGATCTCCCACTATGAACATCCACTCTACGCATTTTCGCTCTCATGTTATGCTATGAAAGAATGATCCCCAGTTATGATCATACCACTCCATGCATTGTCGCGACTATGTTACAAAACACAATGAATTATGCGTTGCCGGGACAAAACACAATGAATTATACATTGTTGGGACAAAACACTATGCTTATGCGTTGTCGAGACAAACTCACCATGAATCATGCATATATGAGTCTATGCATATGTTAAGTTCAAGTTCATGAATAAGGGTTACACAAGTACATGAGTCAAGATGATGTTATGACATGTTATATGCTTCGCACTCTGATTATGCCTATATCACGTGAATCTATTATGATTAAGCATAGATAAAGTAAGTTATGATATTATTATTGTTCATGCTATTTATGTTGTTGTTAGTTTGTTTATCCACTGAGTATTCCATACTTAGTTGACCTGTCATTGTCTTCAGGTTTAGGAGAAGAGCCTTGGACTGAGAAGTTTTACGCGGAAGAAGAGGAAGAAGGTGAGCTTCCTAAGGGGGAGGCCAGAGATTTAGAAAGTCATCCTTAACATACAATTTCATAACAGACCTAAGCCTTAAATCTGAATTGATACCATGATGGATGTGGTGTCATTAGGTTTGCTAGGACTTAGGTCTGTTATGAAATTGTATGTTAATAAGAGTTATTGTATAATATTTTGTGTTATGATATGCTATTATGAGTTTTGAATGATACAGTGATAATTATATGTTAAGATGATTGGTGTCCAAGAGAGACATAGGTTATTCTAAAATCCGGAACGAATGACGATAAAGCTAATGCATTGGGTTCCTTAAGATTAAGTATATTAGAAGGAAAACCCTGAGTGAATAAGATTTAAATTCTTTAAGACTTAGGTTTAGACTCATTTTAAACCTAAGTTAAAATAATTTTCCAGTTAGACTTATGATTTGTTTTCAAGACTTTCGTCATGAGACACAACAACCAAGGTTGCTATTATGTAATATTATTATTTTGAATATGAAATCTATGATGATTGTTAATATGCTACTATATTATCATATGTGAAACATGATATGTTATATGCAGGGGTGGAGCCAGGGGGGCCATGGCGCCCCCAAATATTTTGCAAGTCCTTTTTGGTATAGTTTGAATAGTGGGCCCCTCATTAAATTTTTTTTTTTGTAGTATACTTGGCCCCCCCAATTTTTTTTGTCCTATATAATATAGTGGCCCCCCTTTTTTTTGTCATATATATAGGGGGGCCCCCAATTGAGTCCTCTTATGCCCTTGAGGTTGCCACATGTTCCTATTGATACCCCTTAACTATGGTTAAAATTCACCCAATCTCAGGGTTCACCTACTTATTCTTGGTTTTTAGAAAAAAATATTTAAATAATTTTAACCTTAGGAGGTAGTGAATTTTAAACTAGGGTTCGAAAAGAAATTTGATATTGTTTTTAAAAACCAAGGATAGGTGGGTGAATCTTAACCACAATTAAAGGGTATTAATAGGGACATGTGGTGACCTCAAAGGTATTACCGGGAAAAAAAATTCTCAAAATAAAAAACTACCCAAAAAAAAAATTTCTCAGGGGCTACACCCCCGAACCCCCATATTCCATACCCTCAAATCAAAAAAAAATTTATACATGTATTTTGGCCCCCCTAATGAAAAATTCCTGGCTTCGCCCCTGGTTATGTCGCGCCCCAAAATACCCCCTAGGAGTTAGGATACTTTGGCGACATGACTTATCCTTCAATCCATCCTACAAGAGTATACAAGGCATGCCAAATAGTGACCCGGAAATTTTCTTTAAAATAAATGTACTTCTAAGTGTTAACATAGACGAATGACTGAATAAAATACAATAATCACAAAGGGTATAAATACTTGAGTTACCAACTCAAGCCCACATGAAAATCCCCCCCAAAATTAAATCCCAAAATACATGTCTCTCTCACTCAACCCAACCCTAGAACCACATATCAAGACCCCTAACGTCCTCAAGAACATCCCGAACAACTTCTACTCTCCATGAATTGCCTCAATCCAAGGATCCAAAGCCTATGCATCAAACTGTGTACCTGCCGGCATCAATATGTACGGCTGAGTATGGAATACTCAGCAAGTACAAGCTACTAGCTAACAATAGTAATAACATTAATATGTTAAGCGTAGTACAGTTCATCATCATATCTATATATACAAAATCAGAGTACGGAAGCTAAGACAAAATAACAATTGTAAAATTCTAGAACATCATATTTTACATTTTGCCTTATGTTCATGCTTTCACCAAAACGTGTTTCAATTTCCTCATGCGTCTCATGAGTTCTTTATGCATCTCATGTATCTTTTCTTGTTTTAACTAGTACCCGAACTATAAAATGGACGGACATACTAGGATCTTGTCTTGTTCTTGTTCTTGTGAGAGTCATGCGTGTTTTCTTATTAACTTGCTTGCTTGGAAACAGATGATAGTACATGTATCTGGTCTTAGTACACTAAACATCCTTTCATATTTCTTTATTCTTGCTTGGAGACAGATACTAGTACCTGTACCTGGTCTAAGTATACTAGTATCCTCTCATACTTGTTGGAAACAGATGTTAATGCTCGTACCTGGTCTTAATACATTAACACCCTTTCATGCTTGTCTTGGAAACATATACTAGTGCCTGTACCTAGTCTTTGTACACTAGCATACTTTCATGTTTTTCATTTAACCTGAAGATAGATGCCAGTACCCGTACCTGGTCTAAGTATACTGACTTCCTCTCATGCTTACTGGGGAACAGAAGTTAGTGTCTGTACCTAGTCTTAGTACACTAATATCCTTCCATAATTATTTATCATGTCTTGGAAACAGATACTAGTGTCCATACCCGGTCTAAGTACACTAGTATCCTTTCATGCTTGTCATTTTGCTTGGAGACAAATGCTAGTACCCGTACCTGGTCTTGGTATACCAGCATCCTCTCATACTTACTGGGGAACAGATGTTAGTGCTCATACCTGGTCTTAGTACACTAATATCCTTCCATTGTTTATGTTTTTTAATTATCTTCTTGACTTGTTTTCTTGTGAGCTAGGTATGATATATTCTAGGATATGCCCTACCCTTGACCGGCCCGATGCCAGGCTTTATCATGTTTGTCTTAAATCACTTATTTTGTTTTTAGTTGTTCTTCATACACTTATAATAAAAACTCAGTTCATGTAGGTATGCGAGTGTGTGTGTATGCAATGTGTGGAAATCATAATGATCAGAATGATAAAAGGGATAACACGTAGCATTTCAGTTCTATTTATAGTCATGTGAGAAGGTAAGCAATATGGAAAGCATTTGATCAAATTTATCATTTAGGGAAAATTCCACAAATCATGTTTTGATAGTCTCCATTAAATTCCTAAATTTCTCATTTATGCATTTCATTAAACACCTCACAAGCAATATTGACATAGACATTAATTCCACCTTTTCCTTGTTACACATTTCATCAAACACCTTGCATGTCACATTCCTCTAAGCTTTTATCTCATAATTTTCTTAGTTTTTGTTTCAACATTTCACACATGCATTGCATCAAACACCTTGCATGCAACATTTATTAATCCATTTTCCATGATTTCTTAGTGTTAGGTTTTTAAACTCATTCATGCATTTTATCAAACATATGGAGTGCACATTCTTGTGGTCCTCTATTTCACATGTCCTCATTCACACATTTCATCAAACACATGGGTGTATTCATTATGAGTACTATGTCCTTCCACCATTTTCATCACACATCATTCACCACAACCATTTGGCATCCCATCGCCTCATCCAACCATACATCCCATCCACCTTAAAATCTTTAGTATATCTTGTATGAGTTTTAGGGATTATTAGTTTTAAGGTAGGAAATTTGGGTAAACATGCTCAACCAACATCAATTCAAGAGAAAACTTAGGTTAATACTAAGTTAGTTAGTAAGGGTGTACTAACCTTGAGGATTAACTCCAAATTTTGAAGAAAAACCCCCTTGATTTTGCATCCAAGCTTGAGGAAGGAGACACCACCTTGAGTGGAGGAAGATCCTAGCTTGAAGATCCAAGCTTGATTTGAGCTCCACCTTCTCTCCAATCCAAAACCCCCTTTGGAATACCTTCTCTTCCCCTTCCTTTCTCTCTCTTTTTCCTTTCTAGGTTTAGGGTAAGCAAAACCCCCACTTGAGCCCCCTATTTATAGGTGAAGGTGTTAAAAACCCTCATTTCCGGGCCTTTAAAGAAACCCAAATCGTGCTCTGACGATCGATCGTTAGTCTGGACGATCGATCATCCACGTTTCCAAAAGCTATCCAGATTTCTAGGTTCCTGACAATCGATCGTCATCTTGGGACGATCGATCGTCCAAATCCCTGAGAGCCGTCCGGATTTTTACAGTTTGGTATTTCGACCATAACTTTTGACTCGCTCATTAGATTTTGACAATTCAACTTGTGTTGGACTTAACTTTGAAAGAGGAACAACTTTGATGTTTTACACAACTCCTAATTCTTCTTTATTCATGGTCCAAAGTGGCCATAAAGGTGACTGGGTCAGAAAATTCAGCAAAAAAATGATGGAAAACTCACATTTGACTTAACTTCGACTCAAATTATGAAAAAGAGATAAACATGAACCTCGAAGAGGATTCCAATATGGTTCTAATGGTTCAAGAATCACTCAATTTCGATAAGAGGTGATAAAACTAGACTTCTCTCAAGTTGAGGTCATGTAGAGACTTCCCTCTTTTTAACACCTAGAACATTTTCCACCTTTTATTTTCAACACCCATAACCTATGAAAACATTCCTAAGGCCTTCATACACATTAACATATATTGTTCATACAAGGTTGAAATCCAATTCCTCATTTTTGTTGAGAATTGTTCAAGACCATACCTTAGGCATTCAGCCATAAATACTATTCATGGCACTATTCACTACCCTATTCACATGAATAGTGCATGTGAAATTCCGAGCGCTATAGGTTATATGATATATGATTGTGCAAATGATTACAACACGTAGTTATGTATATATCTTATTCACTTTACTAATCAATGAGTACCTAAAGCATGTCTAACCAACACAATTTTTGACACATTCATTCATTATGAAAAAAAATCTAGGTTAATTAATATGTCACTGGTATGCAAAAGATAAGAACAATAAAATCAGATAAAAATAAAAACAGGCAAATCCGGTTAATTTTTACAAAATAAGGACAGACATGTGATTCCTTGTGTGAAAACATGAAGGCTCGGGTTTAAACCTATAAATATTTAGTTAAAACCCAAAATTCATAAGTTTATCTCCTAAACACTAAAAAGCTAGAGTTTGATAGATATAAAATGGAAAGTTTGACATTTAATTTAGCTTTCAAGTTAATTTGGATTTAATTTTTTTTTAAACTTAAATCTAATTAATTTATAATCTAAATTTATCCTTATATTTTGTTGCTTGAGAATCAAGTAATGAGGATCAGAAAATGATTAAGACTTACAAATGAAGCACTCATGGCTATAAAATAATAATAATAATAATAATAATTAAATAAATATATATATAATTTTGAATAAGCTCATGGATGTTTGATGCACATTCCTAGATACAGATGTGCGTTAATTCTTGCAGCACGTTCTAAACCCAATGCTCAGTCCAAAGTGATGAATATGTTATAAACTCTAAGAATAGTTTAGGTCTCAAAGTACCAAAAAAAAACATCTCATAAGCATCATACATAGCATAAGCATCATACATCTCATAAGCATCATACATATCATACACTTCATGCATAACATAAGCATCATGCACATATCATAAATATCATACACATCTCATAAGCATCATACATCTCATATGCATCATGCAAATCTTAAAAGCATCAAGACGAGAGACCCACCGATCCACTGGCCTATTATAAATCACCTAGAAACCTTCTAAAATAAAGATTCCCAAATGTAATTCATTTGAACGACCACTAAATTATAATTTATAAAATTCTAAGAGTATTGATAGAATTCAATAACCATAATAAAATTATGGGGGAAATATCTCTTAAGTACATTGAGATTCTAAAATTACCTTAATGGATCCTACCCTTGAAGAACGATATCTCCTTAGATCACATATGCTAGAATCTTCTTAATGTATTTAATTTAATTATGAATTTAGTTAATTAATATTCTTCATGATAAATGATGACTACTTATATATCAAGCTCTCTATATTATATATGATATAATAAACCAAGAGTAAAGTGTATAATCATAGAGCCTAGGTATTAGATTTTCGTAGGGTCAGTTAGTATTTAATACTGTAATTGAAACAAGGCATTAGGTTTAAGAAAAGAGTTATACTCCAAGTATAGACTACTTAATAGTCTTCATCTCAACCGGTTGATACTTCATCCGACTTGATTCCTAGCTTTGTTAAGTCATCTAGGAATCCCTATTATCTGTATACTATATGTACTGTGTTGTTGGGTGTTACTATACTCTAGGTGTTGTGTGCGTACTATATGCTATAAATTATTAGAAATTAGTTCATCAAGCATTGGATTCCAACGTAATTATGATTTTATCAGTTAGACTCGTGAGTTGTGGTAATACTCAGGCTAAAGCCTAGCCTAGGTGTTGGTTGTCAAGGGATTATATGTCTTCGTCATGCATTGTGTTATTAGGTTTCTATAGGAATTTGTTTTTCGAGTGAGACTATAGGATTCTCTTTTATCTTACAAGTCTACTAAACTTAAAGTCATTGAGGAACTAATGATTTAGATTTTGATATATATGCTATTATGTGTATCCTGTGTAATTTCATTTGTTAAATTATGCTTAATGCATCTTTTATCACAAATAAGCACAAGTCACATATCATGGTATGATGATAAGTCTATATGAGTACATGCATACCCGTGACTAGTAAAAAAAATATTAATAATAATCATTACATGAGATTTTTTAAATATAATAGGTAAAAATTTCTCATTTATAACTAAGTGATTGTGAGCTCTATCCATCCAAGGAGCCCATCTCAATTGCCTCATCTGACCACACAAGGCAAAGTATTTATCATCTCAAAATAAAATGTTCAAATATCGGATAATATGGTGAAAGGTACGTCCTACCCTACGATGACCTTAGATGAGATATTTTAGCAGAATGAGTAAATTTTTGGTTATTTTAGAATTATTATATTAAGTTTAATATGATTGTGTACAATAGATATGTGTACTATATGAGTATGTGACTTGTGCAGTTAATTGACTCACTTAGTAAGACTATTAAAAAAAAATTCTCAATTATTCATTTAAGGTTTGTAATTTTGAGGGCGAAATTCTTTTAAGGGGGAGGATGTAGGGACCTGAATCTTTTTCACGCCTTTAATGAAAGTGTTATGAGTATAATAGTCTTTATAATTTTTTAATGTGTTTGTATTTATATCTAATTGGTGTGGTGTGATCAAGGCTTAATCAAAGTTGTAAAGAGAGGGATGCCTTAACATACCCTCAACTTTAGGAAGCTCTAGTTTGGTCACCGTTTATCAAAATCAAGTAATTCTTAGACCATTAGAAAGATATTGAAACCCTTTTTAATATTCATGTCTATCATATTTCCTGATTTTGAGTCCAGGTTAAGTCAAATGTTAGATTTCCGAAGTCGGGTTTGCTGAAATTCTGGTCTGCTGTAATCCATCCTAGACCAATCAGCTTTAGTACCCATTTAGATAATTAAAAACTCATCATTACGATTTATCTATTAGAGACAAAAAAATTTCCCTTCGAATAAGGAGTCCAACCTAAGTTGAGTCGTCAAAATCCGATAAGCAAATCAAAAGTTATGGTCGAAATACCAAACGGGAAAAAATCGGGCCTGCTTTGGACGATCAATTGTCAAAAGCCAATAATCGATCGCACGGAACCCAGAAAAATGGATTGCTCTCTGGAATTTGGACGATCGATCGTCTATATTGATGATTGATCATCAGTGCAAACACGGATTTTGGGGTTTTTAACCCTTGGGACTATAAATAGGGGTTCTATTTCAAGGTTTTAGACTATCCTACCCATTTCTAACCTAATTTGGTAAAAGGAGAGAGAAAACGTAGGGTTTCTAAGAGGGTCGTGCTTGGTGAAGGTGGAGATTGTTCTTAGAAGGAGGAGGTAGCTTGGAGATCTTCCCTAAATCATCTTGGGTGCGATTTGGATCCAAGGGAATTGAAGGATCCCTAAGGTCGATAAACTCTTTAACCCAACCCTTTTAATGATGTTTTGTGAATATTAGTATGAGATAAATGATATAAATGAAGATCTTATATGTTTTCCTTAATTATGTATAGATTAAGCTTAGTAGAGATGGAATAAGTTTTATACTATGGATGAAATGTATGAAAGAAGTGAAGTACTATGGAGGATGGGATGAATGTATGGATGAGAATTACATTTGGGTTGTATGGATGGATTAGGGTTTGGTGGAATGTTAAAAATGTGAAAGGACAAGGTATCCATAATTAACACACTCAAGGTGTTTTTAAAATGATTAAGAATGATGAATGCTAATATAATGCTATTGATTAAGAAACTAAGTTAAATAGATATTGTTATTTGTCATGATAAATTTGCCCTATTTACTTGTATGGTGATCGGTATTCGGGTAGGTCAAATCTTAGAGGGAAATCTTTCACGTTAGGAATTCTCTAACTAGGGAGATGTAACCTAGCGGAGTTTCTTAACGAAAGATTAGAATCTAAGGTATGAATCATTTGACTGCCAATCATGACACTCAAACACATGTTCACTTGCATGATATGTAGTTGTGTCTCATGAGTCCACTTGTCTCACAAGCATGCATGCATTTGATACGAACATGTTATGAATTATGCCATGAAAGAATGATCCCCCACTACGAACATCTACTCTACGCATTGTCGCACTCATATTATGCTATGAAAGAATGATCCCCAATTATGATCATACCACTCTATGCGTTGCCGCGAATATGTTACAAAACACAATGAATTATGCGTTGTCGGGACAAAACACAATGAATTATACATTGTCGGGACAAAATACTATGATTATGCGTTGTCGAGACAAACACACCATGAATCATGCATATGTTAAGTTCAAGTTCATGAATAAGGATTATACAAGTACACGAGTCAAGATGATGTTATGACATGTTATATGCTTCGCACTCTGATTATGCCTATATCACGTGAATCTATTATGATTAAGCATAGATAAAGTAAGTTATGATATTATTATTGTTCATGTTATTTATGTTGTTGTTAGTTTGTTTATCCACTGAGTATTCTATACTCAGTCGACCTGTCATTGTCTTCAGGTTTAGGAGAAGAGCCTTAGACTGAGGAGTTTTACGTTGAAGAAGAGGAAGAAGGTGAGCTTCCTGAGGGGGAGGTCAGAGATTTAGATAGTCATCCTTGTTATTAGTTAGTTATTTCAGTTTGAAATGAATTGTAATAGACTTTTAGATGATGTTACTTATTAAACTACTTTATTGTTGGTACTAGACTATTTTTGTTTATGTTAAATTTTGTTATGTTGGGCAGATGACCGTTGTACAGGATTGTTTAGGTTTATATAATCGGAATTTTATTATTCTCATTTTGGAGACTTGTGTTTGTATGCCTTGTATGCATGGATTTTAAGCAGGTTAAGGAAATGTAACGGGTGCAAAGTCCCATTTTAGTCATGGTGGGGTTTTGGGGTCGTTTCATTAAATCATGCATGTGGCGCTTATCTAAGCCTATGGAGTGCCTTATGAAGAAGGTACACATAATTGGGGTGTGCAGAATCGACGAACCCAGGGTTGACGCATATAAACTACCTCACGAAGGTCACCATGTATGCAAGAATGCCTTTTTAACATCAAGTTGACAAATCGAACAATCATGTTTAAATTCTAAAGATAGAATAAGGTGAACTGTAGGGGGCTTGACAACCGAGCTAAAGGTTTCATCAAAGTCAAGGCCCAGTTGTTTATTAAACCCCTTCGCCACTAGCTGGGATTTGAACCATTCAATTGAGCCATGTGTTAGACATGATGTCCAGAAAAGTCATTTAGATTGTTAGAACCTTATTAATTTGATTAATAAATGCTTCTTGTTATTCTATTGTGTATTCATTATGGGTAATTGACCATGATCATGAGATATCGATAAAGGTCTATAGGATATATTGTAGGAAAGTTATGTGATTAGATTATCACAGATAGATATAACTTTCCGGTTCCTTATACCTTATATAGTTACAGCTATGGGTGAAGCTAGGCACTTCACTTATATGGTTGCCAGAATTCTAAGATGTTCTCAATAGTTAAGATGTAGTTCTATCTCGAACTATTGTAGTGGAGACTACACATCAGTATATGGGTGCTTAAATCTACACTGACTGATTGCATTAAATGAGAGACCTCTTGCATAAACATACTATCAGACAGTGGGTCTCTCATTTACATTGAACGGTTTCGATGATCCTTAGATCTGATGAGTTCATCTATGACTGGGTAGTAATCTGACTGTTTTGATTCCACCAACGTATTTTCTAATTTAGGGAATACAATACAGTGATAGTTGGATAGTCAAAAAATTGTTCGAGTCATGATGAATTTCAAACAAGAAATCCATGCTCATTAATTTGAGAGATTATCCAAGTTCCGAGTAAGACAGTTGATTAAGTTCAAATCCTGCGCAGGTGATTTTAAAAACAAAATAAGTTTTGAAATATACTTTTATTAAAAGGTATTATACTTATAAAATGATTTTTTTCAAAATATTTTTCATGAGAAATTGTTTCTCATGGCTTAATCATAAGTCTTGAAAACCCGGATGATTTGCAATGGGCTATGGGTTAGATAGTATGTCAATCTCGATAGCCCATTAAGGATAATGTATTTGGAAGGATAAATCGAATTTAAAAGTTCATGTGGCGGGATCCGTAATGGTTAATGTTCATACACTGGGATTCAATTGCAACATGGATATCTCACGTCACTTGCAATTCCGATGTAATTCTCATTTAGGGTCAATGGGATAACATTGGATAAGCTAGGGTAAGAATGTCCCAAAGCAATCTGTGGAAGTGCTCACATAAGAAATACAAGCTCAATAATTGATTAAAAGTTAATCAATTATTTTAAGTGATTAAAAGTTAATCATTTAATTAAATAGATTAATAGTTAATCTATTGTTTAAATTAATTGTTATTTTAAACTAATGGATTATTTTAGTAATTATTTGATTAACATAATTAAAGGGGAAATTGGTTTGACCCATATCCATAAACCCATTAAAATGGACCTTTAATATGGGCCAAAGCCCATGGGTTTAAACCCTAGGGTGGGGCGCCCACTTGAGGAATCCTAATTGGATTAGGATTTGTTTAATTGAATAATTATTGAAATATAATTCCTTTTATTATGGAACTAAAATCCAAGTATTGGATTGCAATTAGGATTAAGATGTTATTGTAATTAGATTACAATAAGAAGTTTTAACTCATCAAATCCCACGCCCCATAGAAGCTCATGCCCCCCTTGTGGATTCCTAGTTTGACTAGGTTTCCTACTTTGGTGTAGGATGTTGACTTATCCCTTTTAATTAAGGAATCCTCTTATAATAGGACTCTTTAATTAATAGGATTACTATAACTAAAATAGTTATAGATTAAGTAGGAGTTTATTTAATTAATAATACGAGTTATTGTTAATTAATAAATCTTACTAGATAAGATCAAGTTAGAGTAGGATTAGGATAAGATCCTAGTCTATAAATACCCGAACACCCTAGACCATTAAGTAGAATTCTCCAGAATTTTTTCTCTCATCTCATCTCTCTCTCCAAACCGTGAGCCCTAGGGGAGACCCCTAGGGATTTTTGTGAGCTATATTGGTGGTCTTAGTTGGGTTTTGCAAATCTAGGGTTTTGAACGTTAGTATTATTGGTGATAAAAGGTCTACACCATTGATCCATCTTCTTCCTTTTACTTCTATAATTCCAAAGGAGATTCTAAAGCTTCGTGGGGATAGCAAAGAACAAGGATCGAGCTTCTAGTATTTTTTCGGAGAAATCTCTACAAAGAGTTCTGACAGTTCAAGTGGATTAAGCTTCATCAGTGAAAAACATTCACCGATGTGATATGACTAAAACTCTTAGATAATTTTGATGCCTTTTATGGTGTTAAGATCTAGGGGATCCAGTTTCCGCATAAATTTTTATCTGGATCCCCTGTAGCACCCCAGACTTTTTCATCCTTAATGAATACCACCTTCATAGCTAATTGGCCGTTTTTATAGTCTAATTAATAAATAAGGGAGAAATCAGAAATTCCGAAACGTCAGAAATGTTCGTTTTCGAAAGACGGATCCAACGCAAGTTGAATCGTCGAAATCCGACAAGCGAGTCAAAAGATATGGTCAAAACAGTCCAGACATACAGAGAACCGATCGCTCGGTCCAGTCAGCGATCGATCGGTCCATAACCGATCGATCGGTAGCTATCGCGCGGTCAGAAATTTTGTATGGGGAAATTTTTCAGAGAGTGAGTTTTTGACCGGTCGATCGGTCATAAACACCGATCGCTCGGTCTTCGCGTTTTTGCAGAAATTTCAGTAAGGGCTTTATCGTCTTTTGGGGGTTAAACCCTTTCTCCTTAAGGCTTGCCCGAGCCTTTAGGGCTTCATTCACAACACTTAAGGGATTTTGAGAGATAGAGAGAGAGGAGAAGGGGATTTGCAAATAGGGTTTTCCATTGGAGAAGAAATCAAAGGGGTGAAGACCCTAGATCGTCCCCAAGCACATTTTCTTCAAGATTTCAACTCAAGCTCGTGTGGGGTTCCATTCTCCAAGCTAGGGCAGCAACCCAAGCACGTTTTTGAAAGGGGTTTCTTCCCCAACTCAAGTCTCCTTCAAGCAAAGGTGTTCTTCCTTCAAGTTGGAGCTTCAATCAAGGTTTCTACCAAGGATCAAGCCTTGATTTAAGGTTAGTACACCCTACTAACTTACCCTAGCAATAAATCTAGGTTTTCCTTATGAAATGTGATTTATGCTATTATGTTTGCCTCCCATATGAAATGTATCATCTCCAATGAACCTAAATAAGATAAGAAAAAGGTATGGATGTGTGTGGGTGTTGATGTGGCGATTGGATGCCGAGGTGTATGTTGGGTGATGTTTGTGATGGAAATGGTGGATGGGTACTTTACCAATAATGAACATACCTTGATTTTTGGATGGAAAGTAGGCACTAAAAAGAAGAAGATGAATCATCAAGGAACCTTGCATGCTATGTGTTTGACAAAATGCCTAAACTAGGAATAAATGACATAAATGAAGAAAATGAAAGTAGACCTTATGCATGTGTTCTTATGAAGGATGAACTATTCAAATGTCACGTAGATTACTCAAATTCCTATATGGTTATACTGTGGATTGAATTGCTATACACTACTCTTCATGTCACATTGTCATCATGATATTACAAGTGTTACACACACCACACATGCATGCATGAAACCGGGTTTTTCCAAGATTGTATTTGTATATGAAATGAATCAAGAACATGACAAGGAGGTTGGTAGCCCAAGGAAGGGTGCTAGCCTCTGGCTCACAAGTGAAATGCAAGAGAGAACATGACAAGGAGGTTGGTAGCCCAAGGAAGGGTGCTAGCCTCTGGCTCACAAGTGAAATGAAACAAGAACATGACAAGGAGGTTGGTAGCCCCAGGAAGGGTGCTAGCCTCTGGCTCACAAGAGAAATGAAACAAGAACATGACAAGGAGGTTGGTAGCCCAAGGAAGGGTGCTAGCCTCTGGCTCACAAGAGAAATTGAACAAGAACATGACAAGGAGGTTGGTAGCCCAAGGAAGGGTGCTAGCCTCTGGCTCACAAGAGAAATGGAACAAGAACATGACAAGGAGGTTGGTAGCCCAAGGAAGGGTGCTAGCCTCTGGCTCACAAGTATACAAGTCAAGAACAAATCAAGACATGAAATACAAGACAAGACACGATACACATACATGACTTGACCGAGACACGAAAAGGGTTTCTGAGACATGAGTTTTACCGAGGTTTTTGCATTCATACACGCATGTCAAGATATGGCTATGTATCTTATGCCTTCACTATTGCTTTAAATTAATATCTTGTATTGCTCACTGTTGTTATGCTTTCGCTATTGTTATGGTTAGCTAGTAGTTTGTACTCGCTGAGTATTCCATGCTCAACCGTACTTTTATGTCGGCAGGTACTGTGGATGTCCTCGACCCCGAGCCTTGGGTCGAGGAGGAGTATATAGAGGAGAGGGAGCCACCTATCCCATGGTAGTCTCAAGAGGATGGGGACTTGGATGTGTGGCCATACCTCGACTACTGTTGAGAGGAGAGGATTAGAGAGTTCCTTTTGTATTTTGATAGGTGGGCATGTCCACCTTTACTTTGATTGTATTTGGTATATGTTAACTTGGAATACTATTTGGAGTTATAGAAGAAAAGAAAAGTTGGCTTATGCTTCCGCACTTGTGTTTAGTTTCCGCGCTCTGATTTTCATTGAATTATATTATGTTTAGTCTCTTGCGTTACAGGATGGTTTGACAGGTACACGTAGTCACCTCTAAAGTATCCCTTAACTCCTAGGGGGTATTTTGGGGCGTGACAGAAGTGGTATCAGAGCTCTAGGCATTAGAGTCCCTAGGGTCACTTAGATGATTGAACAAGGTATTAGAATCACCTTAGAGAGTTGTATTCCAAGTATAGACTAACAAGTTAGTCTTAGTCAAAATGGGTTGAACTTCAACCGAACATAGAGTCCTACACTAGGAACACGGATTGTATGTTATGCTATTGTATTATATACCATGTGTACATTATTGGTGTTGTACTTATTAAATGTGCTTGATGAATATGTATTGAGTGAATTGCGAAAAAAAAAAAATTGTACTAAATGCGTATCCAAGTTAGACTCATGCTGTATTGTCGTTCTCAGGAGAAATCATGAGACGCAATACCCGGGGTCGCGGGTACAACACGAGGGGTAATGGAGGTGATGCTCCATCGGGTGATGATCAGCCCGACTTTGCCCAAGCATTCGCATCCATAGCCGAGACTTTGGCTATGTTGGCGGCAAGGCAACCGGCCACCCCGCCTAATGCGGCACTTATACCGGCTCCTCCTAACCGAGCCCAAGCCGGGATAGAAGCTTTCCGGAGGATGAGGCCTCCAACTTTTTGTGGAAGCATTGATCCACTTGTTGCCGAGGGTTGGATTCGGCAACTTGAGAAGATATTCTCGGTTTTGGCACCTACGGAAGTAGAGAGGGTCACATGGGCTGCCTTTATGCTTGAAGGCGAGGCCGACCATTGGTGGAAGTCTGCACTTCGGACCCGAGAGTTAACCCGGCAAGGCCAAGAATGGACATGGGGAGAATTCTTGGACGTTTTCTACAAGAAATACTTTCCGGTTGGGATGAAAGAAAAGAAAGAAATTGAATTTATTACCTTGGAGCAAGGTAATATGTCTGTAGCGGCTTACGAAGCCAAGTTCTCAGAGCTATCTCGATTTGCTCCACACATGATAGCTACCGAGGCTATGAAGGCCCGGAAATTCGAGAGGGGGTTGAAGGCCTACCTCAAGGATCGTGTCTCAATGTTCCGACATGAGACATATTCTGAAGTTGTGGACAAGGCATTGTTGGCCGAGTCGAATTCCGAAGAGTTCTTTAAGAGAAGAGGAATAGAGAAGGGACAGTCTAGTAGTTCAGGGGAGAAGAGAGCTAGGACTATGTCTTATCAGTCCGCAGGGCCGGCTCAGTCACAGAGGAGGTACTCGGCACCACAGGCCCCCCGCCCTTTTACTCCACCGGCTTTTCGCCCGGCTACCTCGTATGCTCCTCGCCCCGCAGTGACTCAGGCTACGGGTTATACTCCTCCCACTTATTCACATGATGTCTGCACCCTTTGTGGAAGGAGGCATCCAGTAGGGGAATGTCGGAAGGCTACAGGAGGCTGTTTTCATTGTGGCGACCAGGGCCACATGATTCGGGATTGTCCCCGACGTCGATTGCCAGCTCAGTCTTCGGGGAGTAGGCCCCCGATTAGGCAGACATCTCAGCCTAGCTCTTCTCAGGCTTCGAGGGCCTCACAGTCTGCCCGGCCTCCTCGCCCAGCCACACAGGGTCGAGTTTTTGCTCTATCGGAGAGAGACGCACGTGCATCCGACGATGTCGTGCAAGGTACGCGAGAATTTTGAGTTTAAGTTGTATAAAAATTTATGTGGCTTGTTATGCGGTTAGTTATACTAAGGGTTACCTATGTATGATGCTTGTTACTATTTGAAGTCTACTGATATTAGTTACTTAATCGCACAGGCGCTTTATTAGTGAACGAATGTCTCGCTCGAGTGTTGATAGACACAGGATCCACTCACTCTTTTGTCTCCCCAAGTTTTGCAAAGGGCTTTTCGACTGAGGCTACTCCGTTGGAGCGGGAGTTGACCATTGCAACTCCACTCGGCAAGTCGGTTGATACGGACAAGGTATTCAGGGATAGTGTGGTTCAAGTGGGGGAGAGTGAATTGTTAGCCGACCTTATCGTCCTGGGTTTCCAAGATTTAGACTTTGACGTCATTCTTGGTATGGATTGGTTGGCAAGCCATCACGGGCATGTTGCATGTTTTGAAAAGATGGTGAATTTCAAGCCGGAAGGGGGTAAGCCTTTTCACTTCCGAGGATTAAGAGAGAGGGACATTGCTCGCCTCGCAGCCTTGAGTGTAACAAACCTAGAAGCACAAAACTCCTCGGCCATTCCGGTCGTGAGTGATTTCTTGGACGTGTTTCCGGAGGAACTTCCCGGGTTACCTCCGAATCGGGAGATTGAGTTCGCTATAGAGCTTACTCCGGGCACCGCTCCAATTTCAAGAGCCCCATATAGAATGGCCCCGATAGAGCTTGAAGAATTGAAGAAGCAAATTGAGGAGTTACAACAACTTGGTTTCATCCAACCAAGTGTGTCACCGTGGGGAGCTCCGGTCCTTTTTGTAAAGAAGAAAGACGGGTCGATGAGAATGTGTATAGACTACCGTCAGTTGAACAAGGTAACTATCAAGAATCGTTATCCCTTGCCAAGGATCGATGACTTGTTCGACCAACTGAAGGGAGCGAGATTCTTCTCCAAAATTGATCTTAGATCGGGGTATCATCAATTAAGGATCAAGGCGGAAGATGTTCCGAAGACGGCCTTCAGGACTCGGTATGGGCATTACGAGTTCCTTGTCATGCCTTTTGGGCTGACGAATGCACCGGCGGCATTCATGGATTTGATGAACCGGGTGTTCCGATCTTACTTGGATCGATGCTTGATTGTATTCATTGATGACATTTTGGTGTATTCCCAGACACGGGAAGATCACGCGCGAGACCTCCGCCTTGCTCTGGAGATGTTGAGAGAGCATAGGCTATATGCCAAATTGAGTAAGTGCGAGTTCTGGTTAGAGAAGGTCGCATTTCTTGGACACTGGTGTCGGTCGAGGGCATTTCTGTAGATCCAGCCAAGGTTGAGGCAGTCATGAGTTGGGAGAGGCCCAAGAGCGTCACGGAGATACGTAGTTTCCTCGGATTGGCAGGCTACTACCGGAGATTTGTGGAGGGATTCTCCAGTCTGGCTGCACCTCTCACCTACTTGACAAGGAAAAATGCAAAGTTCAGTTGGAGTGACCGATGTGAAGTAAGTTTCCAAGAGTTGAAGAAACGCCTCACCACAGCCCCTGTCCTTACTGTGCCATCCGGACATGGTGGTTATGAGGTATATAGCGATGCTTCGCATATCGGACTTGGGTGTGTCCTTATGCAGCATAAGAAAGTCATTGCCTACGCATCAAGACAATTGAAGGAGCATGAAAAGAATTACCCCACTCACGACTTAGAACTCGCCGCAGTTGTGTTTGCATTGAAGATTTGGCGACATTATCTTTATGGGGAACAATTTGAGGTATTCACAGATCATAAAAGCCTTAAGTATTTGTTTTCCCAGAAAGAGTTGAACCTGAGGCAAAGAAGATGGGTAGAATTTTTGAAGGACTATGAGTGCTCCATTCAATACCACCCGGGCAAGGCAAATGTAGTAGCCGATGCTCTTAGCCGGAAGCCTACTGGACTTTTGGCGCATATGATGCTGAAGGAGTGGAGATTGCTGGAGGATGCATCCAACCTCGACATCAGTTTTAGTCTCCCTACCTATGGGCCGGTAATGGCTAACATCACAGTTAGGCCATTTATGTTGAGCATGATCCAGGAGTTGCAGGAAATGGATGCCGAACTACTTTCTTGCCGAGGCAAGTCAGTTAAAAGTGGCAGTAAGGACTTTACGGCGAGGGAAGATGGAATTATCACTTTCAAGGGAAGAGTATGTGTCCCAGCCGATGAGAAGCTTAAGCGAGAAATCTTGTACGAGGCTCACCGGTCCAAGTACACCGTTCACACCCGGGGGTACCAAAATGTATAGGGACTTGAAGAAGCATTTTTGGTGGCGGAACATGAAGCGAGAAATAGCGGAGTATGTGTCTAAATGCTTGGTGTGCCAACTAGTCAAAGCCGAACACAGGAGACCGGCTGGACTTTTGCAGTCCCTCCCTATTCCCGAGTGGAAATGGGAACATATCTCTATGGACTTTATCGTGGGGTTGCCGAAGACGGTTAGGAAGACCGATGCTATATGGGTAGTTGTTGATAGACTCACGAAGTCCGCTCATTTCTTACCGTACCGGACTACATTCAACTCCAATCAGTTAGCGGAGCTATACATCAAGGAAATAGTCCGATTACACGGGGTGCCAGTGAGTATTGTGTCGGATAGAGACCCAAGATTCACATCCAGGTTTTGGAAAAGTTTTCAAGGTGCAATGGGCTCCCGATTAGACTTTAGCACAGCTTTCCACCCACAGACCGACGGGCAAACCGAGAGGGTGAATCAGGTTATTGAAGATATGCTCCGAGCATGTATGCTAGACTTCAAGGGAAGTTGGGAAGATCACCTACCTTTGGTGGAATTCGCTTACAACAATAGTTATCAAGAAAGCATACAAATGGCGCCTTTCGAGGCTTTGTACGGAAGAAGTTGTAGATCCCCGTTGTATTGGGATGAAGTGGGAGAAAGAAAGATTTTGGGCCCCGAGTTAATTGAACAAACCGCGGATAGGGTCAAGCTTATCCGGGAGAGGTTGAAGACCGCACAAGATAGACAGAAAAGCTATGCCGACAACCGAAGGAGGGATCTTGAATTCCGAGTCGGTGATTTTGTGTTTGTAAGGATTTCACCGACCAAAGGTGTTATGCGATTCGGGAAGAGAGGCAAGCTTAGCCCGAGATATGTGGGTCCATTCGAGATCATTACTCGAGTTGGCGAGGTGGCTTACCGTGTTGCTTTGCCCGCTCACATGGCGGCGGTCCACAACGTGTTTCATATCTCCCAGCTTCGGAAGTACATCCCGGATCCTTCTCACGTCATCGAGCTTGATCCGGTTGAGATTCGAGAGGATCTCACTTTGGTTGAGAAGCCGGTTCATATTTTGGATCGAAGAGACAAGTACTTCGCAACAAGACTATTCCGCTAGTTCTCGTGCAATGGCAACATCACGCTCGAGAAGAGGCTACATGGGAACGTGAGGCCGAAGTCAAGGCGAAGCACCCCGAGTTGTTTGAATGATTTTATGTATGACTTGTAATTTTGTTTCAAATTGTTATGCTAAGTTGTTTAAATTGTAAAGCACGCATTGTCCAAATTTCGAGGGCGAAATTTTGTAAGGGGGGGAGAATGTAGCACCCCAGACTTTTTCATCCTTAATGAATACCACCTTCATAGCTAATTGGCCGTTTTATAGTCTAATTAATAAATAAGGGAGAAATCAGAAATTCCGAAACGTCAGAAATGTTCGTTTTCGAAGACGGATCCAACGCAAGTTGAATCGTCGAAATCCGACAAGCGAGTCAAAAGATATGGTCAAAACAGTCCAGACATACAGAGAACCGATCGCTCGGTTCAATCAGCGATCGATCGGTCCATAACCGATCGATCGGTAGCTATCGCCAGGACGGCGGAGGGAAGGTTGTTGTCAGAAATTTTGATGGGGAAATTTTTTCCCAGAGTGAGTTTTTGGACCGTCTCG